>CAUYRT010055191.1:0-108341 GCA_963574885.1 Lepilemur ruficaudatus | reverse complement strand
CTCTACTATAAATAGAAAGAAATTAATTGGCCAACTAAAAATATATAGAAAAAATTAGCCGGGCATGGTGGTGCATGCCTGTAGTCCCAGCTACTCGGGAGGCTGAGGCAGAGGATTGCTTGAGCCCAGGAGTTTGAGGTTACTGTGAGCTAGGCTGACGCCATGGCACTCACTCTAGCCCGGGCAACATACTGAGACTCTATCTCAAAAACAAAAACAAAAACAAAAACAAAAAACTGTATCACCAAACTTGGTTTTGCATTTTCCCTCAGAACAGCTCTGTGTTCTCCTGAGAGCTGTGCTGGCCTCTGTTATCTTAACATTTCTAAAACCCCAAAGCAACAACACTGGAAAATGACTGCGAGCAATTCTGCAAAAAAGGTTTTCCAAGCACCCCGAAAGTTAGGAAAGAAACAGCTGCATGTCATTCATGATTAGAAAGAACCCTGAAGAGCAAGCAGGGTGTGAACGGCACTAAGTCTAACCTTTTAGATCTTCAAAAAAATAAAAAATGGGTGAGTGTGTCTACTATGGAAACAAGCTCCCTGCTCTTTTCAAAGGTACCTGAGTTTGAAAGCATGAAATTAAAGCATTCTTTAAAGTGAATTGTGCAGCTTAGATGTTTCTGTCACCCTGTTTTCTGAGTGTCTTGATGCTCAGTGTTAAGTTTTGTGTCTCCTGATGTGCTTCCTCCTTCTCTGCTCCACTCCGCGCTGCCTGTGGTCCTCGTGTGGTTAACAGTCTACAATCATGCCCTCTCTCCTCGAAAACCTCCTGGTTCGGGTGCGAACTTACATGGCCACCCACCTGTGCCCCTGTCGTTCAGGTTTTGGGGGGTAGATTTGAGGGTGAGCGGCATGAGGGGGATTGGGCAAACTTTTGAGAACCCACTCGTCCAAACTTCCTGAGAATGTTGTACCACTGGGTTCCAGGATAGACTCGCTTGCATGTGTACTTGAATGTCCTTATTGTGACGAGGTGTGTCAGACTTCCTGGAGAAGGGACAGAGAGGCTCAGGTATTTAACCTCCCAGCTCCAGAGGCATGTGACTTTTTCTTTCCTTCAGGGCTCCTCTCGCCCCGCCCCTGGCCCCGTTCTCTAGCTGCGCTCCATTCTGCCACTCACGGGCCTCTTGCCTTCACTTCCTTCCACCAGTGTCTCCAGCCAGCTTTACCTCCTCCTCAGCACCCTCATTTTGAAATAGGCCATTACCTCTCTTCATACGTCTTATTCTGCTTTTTGCCGGAGAAATGAGACATTCTTGTCTCTCTGACTTCTCCATTATCTCCTAAGGAGCGAACATGACCTTCGGTTTTCAAAGAATGCCATTGGCTTTAACCCTGTGTCTGGACACACAGAGAGGAGGGTTTTATGATACCTCAGCAAACCACCCAGTTCACTTCTGCTTTCGTTTGGCTAGAATTTGGTCAGATAGTCCTATATCCTGACTTCCCATAAGAGGGAAAAAACCCAAAACCCCAAACCCCTCTGGTCTTTATTGGTTGACATCCTTCAGATAGTACACATAAGGAATCACCAGTATGTGTTCAGTTCAGCTGTTAACACAGACTCAGGTCCCCGCGTTTCCAGGCTGGTGGGGTGATCTGATAAGGGACACTCACCCCAAAACATGTCACTGCTTTGTACTAAAGTTTTATTGAATAACCTGAGTATGTGAAGTGTTTGCGTTTCAAAACTTAGATAGGAAACTTCATGTACAGGGATTTTTGATTTAGAGCTGGTGAAGATGCCAAGTTAAATAGACCCTTGGAATGAAACAAATAGTTCCTCTGGGGCTTGGCCAGAGAGAGCAGGCGGCGGCTTTGCTCTTTGGGGCCTGGCCTATGCCTTACCAGTTCCTTTCACTAAAGCTCAGATGGAGAGCTTGACAAGGCCATGGAATTAGTGACTGGCAACTTGGTTTCTGTCCTCCCCACCTTCTGGGATTTCAGACCTTTCCTGTGCCCTGCTCCCTTGAGAATGGGTGGTGGCAGGAACTGGAGGTGGCCTTGGCATGTTACTGGGGAAGGGTTCATGAGCAGCCACTACAAAGTCCTCCCGTGCCAGTGTTAGCTGCAGGAAATAGATTGGAGTGCCCTCTACCTCTCTCAAACTCCCCTGGGTCAGCCGCCTGCAAACTCCAACAGTAAAAGAAAATGCTTGGTCATGTCCATAAAACCAGAGCCCTTCTATTTGAAAACATTTATTTTAAAAGAGTAGTACTTTTTTTTTTCTTTTAAACAGAGGTTGCAAATGGAAACCTTTTGGAAAAGATACAGTCTACAAAAACTTTTGTTTGGCCTGTGTATTATTTGTTTAATTTTTAATATGAATAAATAAATTGCCAGCATTTAAAAAAGAGGCACTTCAAATAAAGTTTTCTCTTGAAAAATGGGAAGGTTGGCCCTCTCTGGGTCAGCCTTTCTCTTGATGGCAGTTATTATAGCTGTAGCCGGGTCGCAGCTGCTCCTTTAGCTCGGGCTGTGGGTTCCAGTTTGCTGTGGTCTCTACCACTCCCTATTGTTACTCAGACACTGCAGACATCACTTGCCACCTGTAAGCATCCTTGCACTGTTGTCTTTATCTTAAACCTGTTGTGTCACCTTCCTAGATCCCATTGGTATTTGGCTTTGAGAACCCCTGATTTAAAATAGTAAGGGCTAGATTAAATTATAATTAATTTAATTGTAATTATAATTTAACAGAGCCAGTGCAAACTGGCCCTGTTTCCTCATCAGTCAACCAGTTTTATGAATTAGACCTTTTTCTGTCACTTCAGCTCATGCTTTCCTAACCAATCCTTAGCTATGTACAGGACTGGGGGCAGATAACCTCTTTCCCTGTGTAATGTTTATTTTCATATTTTTCATGCCTTGTGTGTTGTGAAATTTCTTATTCCTACTTGGCCTTGTCAAATGTCTGATACAAGGGGCACTTTTGTTATAGTTGTAACCTATATTCACAACCTCGGCTTGCACCTTGCTCTCCAGGGATTATTCTGTTTATCTTCCCTTCGATGGGGCTCTAGGAACAGCGACTCTGGGCCAGCTAGCTTTGGTCTCACATGGCCTGGGGTTCTTCATGGCTGCTGGAAGTTGGGTATTTCACTGTTTGCCGAGGCGTTGTGGTTTATGGGGCAGCATAGCTGTCACAGCCTCTGATGGGCTGGAGGGAAGTGAGGGCCTCCTGTGCAAGGGCAGACACTGAACGCTTTGTTGCAACTCAACTTGGTTGCAGATGGGCTCTTACTTCGGCTCCTCCTTGTGTGCAG
The DNA here is from genome assembly GCA_963574885.1 of Lepilemur ruficaudatus. NCBI lineage: Eukaryota > Metazoa > Chordata > Mammalia > Primates > Lepilemuridae > Lepilemur > Lepilemur ruficaudatus. The sequence continues at coordinate 105,070 of CAUYRT010055191.1, read as the reverse complement.
TTGACCTGAATGGGGATGGCCTCTCTGACCTGCTGGTGGGGGCCCCCATGTTTTCTGAGATCAGAGACGAGGGGCAGGTCACCGTCTACATCAACAGAGGAAATGTGAGTACAACACTGGGCAGCATGGGGACGGGTGTAGGGGAGGGACATTTGTCCAGCCAGTGGTGTCTGAGCACCCCTCTGGGCATGCACTGGGCCACGTTACCCAGCGGAAGTGAAAAGACATGATTCCTGCCTTGAAGAAGCTCATCGATCCTTGAATGGAAATTTACATGCAATATTACAACTGCAAGCAGACAGGGGCCAGGAGGAATTTAATAGTTGTCACTTATACCAGGGACTGTTCTTCCTGCTTTCTGTGAGTGATTTCAATGAAATATATACATGGTATCAAGGGTCCCTATTTTTCAGGCGGAAAAACCTGAGGACCAGAGAGGTTAAGTAACACTTCCCAAGTCACACAGCTAAGAAATAGTGAGGCTGGGATTTGAACCTAGGCAAACTGGCTTCAGAGCTGGCACACTTTGTCTTGAGGTTATGCTGCCTTTCTGGCAGCATATACACATCTGCCCAGGGAAGCAGAGGAGACGATGCAGTGGCTGGGGGAATCTTGATGAAGGAGCAGGAGTTAGCAAACAGGCAGGGTGGGCTATGGTAGAGCTCCCAGCGGAGAGCAGGGTGAGTGGGTTAGGTGTGAGGCAGCAAGACCACCCCTTAGCACAAAGGGGAAGGGTTTGGGTGGGGGGTGGTGGTGGAAGGACGTAATCTTTTTTTTTTTTTTTTAGGCAAATTTATTGAAGTATAATTTACATTCCATGCCATTGCTCCATTTTAAGTGAACAATTAAATGATTATTAGTAAACTGAGCAAATTTTTCCTTCCCCCTATTGAGACCCCTAATTCCCATCCCCAACTACATTTCAAGCATGCCGGCAGGGTGTAATCTTGATGTCCCTTATTCAGCAGAATGGTGAAAAGGATACGACAGGGTCAGAAAGATGCCTCTGCCCCTCTGCAGCTGATGGAGGGTGGATGGGTGGGGGCAGGGGCTGGCGGTGGGGAGCAGTGTGCTCGTGGAGGCAGGAGACCAGTGAGAAAGCAGAGTCTTCAGGATCTGGAAGGTCGAGTGTTGGACAAGAGGGAAGTGGTTCAGTGAATACGTTCTGGTACCTTTTAGCCAGTGTGAGAAAATGCTTATGAGATAATCAGCGAAAAAGCAGGATAAAAACTGTGTATGAACAACTTTTACAAATATGCCAAATAACATAGAGAATGTGAGTAATAGAGCTCTCTGGGTGGTGGTGCTTGGGTAGATTTTTAATTTTATCTTCATCCAAATAGCGAAAATGTACAACTTTCATAATAAAAAAAATCAAAGTATACTGTTATGTAGTGACCAAGAGGCTATTATAGTTATCCCAAATGGGAGAGGGCAGTGGTGTTTAACTGTAACTAGGTCAGCAGATGCCAGAAAGAAAGAGCAGTAAGTGAAGGGAGAGTTAGAGCCTTGTGCTGCCTCCGATGTGTGCAGACTCTGTGGGAAGGTGCTTCTTGGTACCTGTTGTAGTAATTCTTGGCGCCTGCCACTGACATTCCAGGAAGTGGGGACAGCGCAGGACCTGGGGAGAAATGAGGTGGTCCTTAGGTAGGGGAGAGCAATGGGCATTCGCTGGCTTTCTGCTGTTCTGTCTGTGGAGACTGGAACACTTGTGTAGGTGTTGGGCCCAACAGGCCGACTGTGTGTCTAAATCAGTGGGTGGGCTCTTGAAGTATGATGATTCCCCCAGAACTCTTCTGGGCATGATGCACCCATGCACCCCACCCTCCCAACCAATATATTTTGATGCTACGTGGTTACCCTAAGTACCCTAAGAATACCAGGGTATTCTTTATCTGTTGAACCTTAGCCTTTTTGATTAAAGATTGGAAAGAAGTATGGAGGAGTAGAAAAAATGACGATTTTGGAGCGAAGGGACCTGAGTTTGAAGCTTGGTTTTGCCACTTCCTGGCCTGTGTGACATGGACCAACAGCTTGACATTGGTGGCTCAGTTTCCTCATCTGTAAAGTGGGAAGAATCATAAGGTCTTAAGGACTCTCCTTCCTTATAAGAGTCATTTCATGATTTAAACAAGGAGATGGATATACAGTGCATAGTACTTAGGAGAAGATAGCTACTGCCATTTCCTCTTCCCCACCACACTAAGAGGAAGAAAATAACACTTGTTTATGTTTTGGGGTAGGGGTTTCATTGACTCAATTTCTTTTAATTATGTGTGCATAATTATTAGAAAATGAGTATCTCTCTGATTTAAAATTAATAAACTCTTATTCATCCTTTGTATATTAGTTCCAAAAAAAAAAGAAAGAAAGAAAATTATCATATCTTTTTTGTTTTCAAGTTGCAAATTCATTGTTTATAGTGAAAAATAAGATTTGGTCATGACAAAAGCCCTGACCCTCTTTGGATGGCTTCTGGGTGTATGGTGGGTCATACACTGGGGAAAAGCTTAAATATTATTGTGCTTCAAAACATCAGGATGCATTGTGTCGCTCAGATATTCACATGTCAGTCATTTGGGAGGAGAGTTGGGTGTGACTCTCCCCAGAGTCAGATGACTTTTCCTGTCACCATACACCACTGACCGCCCTCCCTCCATTGGTTAGAGTTGCTCAGGAAATTCAGACCCGAGCCGTGTGTGGTAACAGGTGCAGTGATATGTGCCACCACCCTCACCCTGGCCAAGAGCTGCTGGGTGTTGCCATTTCTGACTCCTCTGTCAAGATTCCTAATACACGCACCTTGCCGAACAGCTTTGTAAACTTGCACTGAAAGGCATAGGAGAGAAGAAGTAGAAAAATGTTTACCCTTTTAAAACAACTTTGGCGAAAAAATGTTGTGCCATGAGGAAAGCTGAGTGCATAGTGTGGGGACAGGTAGGGAGGTAGGTTTGCTCGTTTGGAGTATTAGACAAGAGGGAGGGGTAATCATTGGCCGATGCGACATTCTCCTTCCCTCGAAAATGCATCTCAGGCTATTGGAGACCTTCCTGCTGCACAGGTGAAAGAAACTCATAGTGCCACCAGGAGAGAGAAGTTGGGGTTCCTGTGATTCTGCCCAGGTGTTTCCTGTCAATGGACGTGCTCTAGGAGGGCAGCATCTGAGCTCTGTTTTTTAATTGTTTTTTTTTTTTTTGGTTCTGTTTGTTTTTGTTTTGTTTTCCTTTCTTTACCTCCATCCTGTTTCCCAGGGAGCCCTCGAGGAGCAGCTGGCCCTGACTGGGGATCGCACCTACAATGCACACTTTGGGGAGAGCATCGCCAGTCTAGGGGACCTTGACGACGATGGGTTCCCAGGTGAGCTCGCTGCCTCTTGCACGCAGGGCCCCTCCAGGTGTAGCACATTGCCCTGCTTCAGAGCCTGCCCTCTGACTGCCCATCTCTACTGGTGCAGGCCTGGATCTGTTGGCCGACTCTGAAGGCCCACTGATGTGCCATGGGGAGAGAACAACATTTAGAGATGCTCTCCATGTGGACGCTCAGGGCTGAGCATCGAACCACCGGAGTTTTGCTTTTGCATAATCCCTTCGCATCAGTTCAATGTTCTTTGCTGTCTGCAGTGGAAGCAAACCTTGGGGCTGGTCCATTTGAGGCTTCTTATGGCAGAGAAGTTTGAATTGGCTTCTTCCTGCTACAGACTCTTTGTGTCTGAGCCTCCGATGCTTCGTGATGCTCTATCTTGTCACTGGGGAAGTGAATGAGAAGAGAAGTGGACATTTACTCCCCTGGTGATGGCAGTTGGGTTGACTTTTGAGTTTGTGTGTGTGTAGAGGGGGTAGAGGCATGTGTACCTAATGTCCAGTTCTGTTTGGACAGCAGTGTCCTTCACAGCCTCTTGGCCTTTCTCTCTGGCCTGTTTGATACCTCTTCCCCTCACTGTATGTGTAGCAGATAGATGCTGGGACTCAGAGGAGCCACGGTACCAGGGCGTGTGGCTGAGGGATGGCTCTTGCCCACCCAGGCATCAGGCTCCTTTGATGCCTCATGCCACTGGCTGCAGAGGGCTTCATTCAGAGAGGGGACCTCCATCTCCAGGTCACGTGGGTGCATGCTCCTTACCCCAGACCTCACTTCTGTGGACACATGACTCTTGTTAGAAGCAAAGGGGAAAAAGTAAGGAGGATGTAGGCTTTATTCCAGGAGATGTCAATTTGTGAAAGTAATGTTGATTTTTTTGGTGAAGTGAATGCCATTTTGTACATTTCCTTTATCCCAGGAATAGAGTTGACTTTCTGAGTTATGCAGTAACCATTGTCTATGGCAGGGGTCCCTAACCTTTTTGGCACCAGGGTCCGGTTTTATGGAAGACAGTTTTTCCATGGATGGGAGGTGAGGGACGGGGGGAGTTGGTTTCAGGATGATTTTGCAGTGGCTCCTTAGTGCTAGCATCACGCCTCAGCTCCTCCTCGGATCATCAGATTCTCATAAGGAGTGCACAACCTAGATTCCCTCACACGCGCAGCTTATAGTAGGGTTCGTGCTCCTATGAGAATCTAATGCTGCCGCTGATCTGACGGGAGGGGGAACTCAGGCGGTGATGCAAGCGATGGGGAGCGGCTGTAAATACAGATGAAGCTTAACTCGCTCGCTCACCCGCTGCCCACCTCCTGTGTGCGGCCCGGTTCCTAACAGGCCGTGGACTGGCACTGGCCCGTAGCCCAGGGATTGGGGACCGCAGGTCTATGGAATTCCCCTCTCTGATGGACAGAAATTAGGGTGGGTAGTTTATATATGTGTTTCTTTGATTGGATGGATCAGTTGTTTTTCTTATGAGGGTGAGGCAGAAACTTTTCTGGAACTAATGTCTTCTCAGCTTCTATAGTGTTCTTTCTAACTTTTTTTTCCTGCTAAGGGAAGAGATCATATGCCTAATTTAATGCTTGAGCAATCAATAGGCAGGAATTTCTGGTTTCCAGGGTCTCAGATATGATAACTGGAATTAGGGAAGCTGAACTTATATTATTCTATGTGGCTTTTCTAACCCGTAGCTGTTTCTCTCCCCTTAGATGTGGCCATTGGTGCACCCAAGGAGGATGACTTCTCAGGGGCAGTCTACATCTATCACGGTGACGCCAGTGGAATAGTCCCCCAGTACTCAATGGTAATTGGTGTGGGGGTGGCATGATGGTAATGCTTGTTCACACGTTCATGCAACAAACACGTATGGAACCTTCACTACACGCCATGCCTCGGGGATACAAAGGAAGACACAACATCGTTCTTGTCTTCAGCTTTCCTACCATTTAATGAAAGACACAAACAATTGATACTGCTTATTAAATACTAAAAAGTATTCTTAGAATCCTGAGTTTGCTACATTTAGGGACGCATTCTGCCTATAAAAGCTGATGTCCTAATCTCACCCAGAGTTAGGAGCTATTTATTTAAGAAGATAGAGGGAGATTTCTCTCTTTGGTTACTCCTTTGTCAACCATCTGTGCTAAACCAAAAGAATGTGTTTTAAAATATAATCTAGAGAGAGCGTGGTGGCCAGAGGAGGGGCCTGAAAGTTATCATGGGCTGTTATCGCAATGGTATCAAGATCAGCCGCTGGGCAAAGCTTGGGCCTTGGGCCCCAGACTTGGGAACGTGGAAGTGGGGAGTTCTGGCTTTTGCCGTATCCGCTTGGTGTTCAATCTTGCTGATGGTGTCAAGCCCAGCCCATGGGAAAAGAGGAAGTCATGCGCTCGACAGAAGCATCGTCAGGATATTTGTGGATGTCTGTGCGGAGGAGTGCTGGCTTGCGTCTTTCTCCAGTGGCAGAAAGGGACTGAGCACACATCGAGGTGTTTCCAATCAACAAATATTTATTTACTGAACACTTACGTACTAACCAGTTCCTATTCATGTTTATATGTATTTATATTTCAATTCTAAGAGGCAGTATGTAAATGTAAGTACAACTTACATACTAATGTTTATAATTGTCCTCTTACAGTAGATATAAGGGTTGAGGGTTGGTTCGTCGCCAGTTGCGCTTCAGGCTCGCTCTCTGCTGCACTCCTGCCGAGCTCAGCGACTCACCTGTGGGAGACAGGTGCTGGGGAGAGGAGGCCGGTTTCTTGAGTGTCCTGCTCTGCTCTTTTCTTACCTTTAATCTTCACGGCAACCATAGGAGATGGGTATGTTCATTATCCACCTTTTATCTATGAGGTGACTACCACCCAAGGAAGTTATAATATTTAACTTGGCCAGTGTAGTAAGTGGCAGTATGGCCATGGAAACTTTGCCAGACTGATGCCCAAAACATTCACCGTTGACCACCATCCTCAGCTCCACACTGGAAAAAGGAAGTTCTGTAGGAATATTTATGGATATGGAAACTTATTTTGCCATGAGGCATATATACTCTGAGGAGCTTTTATCTGCCTAGGCTATCTTTAGACTATTTATTACTACTTTTCATTAGATTAATTAACAGCGGGATTAATGTACTCTTAGGCGATTCAGCCGACATGGCAGGAGGAAGAGGATTTTGGGCACAGTTTGGGGGTCACATCCGAGTCACGAGCTGCCCCAGGCTGGGTCAGGGACGCTGTTCCCAGTGTGACATGCTGAAAGTCATCCAAGGAGCCCCGTGCTCGGGTAGTGGTCAGGGTCATTCTCCATGCATCCTCCGGGAAACTTGTTTTCCGGGACCTCGGAAGCTAATCACACAGAGAGGCAACCTGTGAGAGACCCTGCTTCCCCTCCTCCCGGGGCCCTCCAGTGTTTTGTTCTGTTGCTGGGTGGAATCGCTGTGGAGCACTGCGTGTAAGTTTTGTGGTTAGCGTGCAGTGCCTTCAGTAGGAAGCGGGACAGCAGCTGGACCGTCCTGCCTTTGTCAGCACACATGCTGGCTCATTAGCTTTGACAAAGAGAAGTGGTTTTGGGCTCTTTAAAAAAAAAAAAAGAACTATGATTATACTTTTCTGAACTGCTAATATGTGTATGATAAGGTCAGTGATTTAAAAAGAAAAAAATCCTTTAATGACAAATTCTTCCAGACCCAGGTCCTAGACAGAGCCACATTGTGTGGGTGAATTAGAGGAAGAAATCAGAAACAACTCTGGGCAATGCAATCACTTTTCTTTGGCCCGGGTTGGTATTATTTCTGCTGGGTAAATTGTGAGATCAGTGCCCAAACTTCTTCCACGTTACTCTTTAACTCATTCCTCTTTCTCGTGTTTACCATGGAAAGTGTTGATTTTAAGATCCTAGGGTGCCTTTCTCAATTTGAGAGCCCTCTGGGCATGCGACTGCGGCCCCTGTGATCCTACTTCTGCCATAAAGGACACTGCATATAAACATGGTCAAGCAGAGGTTTTCCAAGGCTCCTGGTTTTCATTTAGGGTTATTAGCACCGAGCAGACTTATCTTCATGGCTTTATAGCATAATGGCCTGCAGATGTCTGTGGGATAACTTAAGCCTACATCACCACCCCCAGATGGACCACCCTTTCTCTCTCCTCCCGGTCCCTGCCGCAGCAGGCCTTAGGAACGCAGACCCAGGGCAAGCTGCTGCTAGAGTTTCTTGGACTTCAGAGCTGAGATGGTCTGCTTTAAAACATGGCTTTTAAGAAATATGCAGACACACATGTATGCTTGTTTAGACGGCCATGTGGGAGGTGGTGCTTTGCCTGTTAGCAAGAAACATTTCTTCTGTGTTTCCTACAGTGTTCTGATTTGTACTTTGATGCTTACACATTTCCTGTTGGATGGCTTAACTGAAGATGGCAGGCGGCCTTCTCTGATCATTTCTGGAAGGGTTATTTGCAGTTATCAGCTGCTGGGGGCAGGGACATCCTTGGCGTCTCCGTCTGTAGATCCTGTGGAAACTCCCCCTCCCTGCCCTCATGACTTCTCTGCAGGATGACTCAGTAAGGAAAAGGATAAGGAAAGTCAGAGTAAGCCCCTGGATATGTGTAAACCTCGTTCTGACGTGGATTTTGCTACAAGGCATGAAAACAAAGCATTTCTCTTACTCCGCAGTGCCCACAATGAGGGTATGCCTCCCCACGGAGACTCTGCAGATAAAGGAGAGGGAGCAGGTCAGATCCAGAGGATAGGACTTCTTCAATTCAGAAAGTTCAGCATCTTTGTGAGAAACTGTGTACAATAACATCGATGCACAGCTTCAGTGTGGCGGAGGCAGTTTGTATAACAGCTATTCTTGAACCAGTGCTGCCTGTGTTGACACGTGATGAACTTTATGATGAATAAATAATGTGCATGGCTGGGTGTGGTGGTGCGCACCTGTAGTCCCAGCGACTCAGGAGGCAGAGGAGGGAGGATTGCCTGAGTCCAGGAGTTCTAGTCCAGCCTGGGCAACATAGCGAGACCCCATCTCTAAAGAAATTTGTTTTTAAATATTAAAATATATATATGTATATAAATATAAAAGTAAGCACAGATGCTAGTGTGTCCCATGATAGTAGAGTTGTGTCCTCTGACTGATTGGTTGAGGGGCTGCCTTTTAAGGAGGGGGGCAGTTTTCCTATAGTTTATAGAAGGTTCAGAACTACAGAGTTCTAGATTTACTAGTTAAAACTGTTTAATCCTTTCTGTGAAGCTTAGGAGTCTATAGGTCTTCTAGTTGGCTGGATGGTAGGCGGTTTCCATGTGGCCATCTTTTCCATCTAGACATGGTAATTACCTGTCTGTCTAGGGAAAGACTCTTTAATGTATGCCTCTTAGGAGAGGAGTGTTAAATATTTAGTAAGTATTTGGGCAGAGAGATATAAGGTAAATATGTTCTTAGAGTTTTAGCCAGCTATACCTGTATACAAACAAAATAGAACCTCCATTAGGAATGGAACTTTGTACTTTAGCATGTCAAAACATTATCATGCTTAGTCTAGGTGGATTTTTCATTCACAGTGAACTTAGAAAAGTTTTTGAATGCTGACATTTGGCCAAGACAAGTAATAATAAAGGAGCGTGTGGTCTTAAACTGCCTGCTAAAGGCTCTCTGATCAAATTAGGATCGATCATTTTTTTTTTTTTCACTTTCAACAACTTTAACACCAAATGTCCTAGGGAAGCTGGAATGAAACAGTCACAGTTCTTATTTGTGACTGTGGTCCTTTCTGGTAACTCCATTTCCCTATTTGTTTCAGAAATTGCTTGGGCGGAAGATAAATCCAGTTCTACGGATGTTTGGCCAGTCCATATCAGGAGGCATTGATATGGATGGAAATGGCTATCCTGGTAAGCTGTTTTTCTTTAAAGGAGCATGAGATAAACGAAGATCAATGCAGGAGCTAGGATAATTTCCAGTCTGATTAGCAATTGTTACATCCGTTTAGGATTAGGAAAATTCACACAATAGAATGGGACATTTTGCCTGGCATTCAATTTTAAGGTGAAAAACGTGTGGAGGTTTATTTTGGAGTTTTAAAATGATCTACTCTGAAGGGTTTAAGCACCAAGAGGGTGGATTTTTATAGTGATTTCTGTGGCAGCAATTCTTTTTAATGAAGAAAAAAAGCACTGGCCATGTTTAAAAGGATAAATAGTAAAACCTCATGTTTTGCTTGATGTTTAACCATATTCAGAGGCTTTTTCTCTTGAGAGGGAAAAGGAATGGCACCTTCCCTACCCCACCTCCACCCCCAAAAGAAAATTATCGAGAAAGATTTGCAGCAAGAAGAAAACCATGTCCTCTTGCACACGGACGAAACAGATTTTCACCATTCGAAGCTGGCTGGCTTGTCTTCAGGGTTATTAGTGCCTTGTGGTGGCTGAGGCTCATTGAATAAAAATATATGATTTCAAACCCCAATCCCAAGTGATACCAGGTTTAGGTCAAATCGACTTGGTGGAGAAATAGTGGTTCTTTAGGTGTTTGAAGATGGAATAGAGTAAGGTGAGGAAACAAAGGTAAGAATCTGAAAAAATCCAGAAGCATGATGGAATTTAGAAAGTGTTTTCCTGAATATATAGTTATCTTGCTTTTGAGAAAATATTTCTTTCCACTTCAAGTCTGAAAAAACCAACGCAACCCTGTTTGAGGACACCAATTTTTGTAGTTTCAGACAGATAAGAATTTTGAACACTCCTTAAGAGTTTAATAGAGCTAGGAATGGAAGTGGGAGTAGAGAGGGTCAGTGTTGAAGCTTTTGTCCCAAGCTAGCCCCTCATGGGTTAGTTCTCCTTGTTCTGGGCGATGTTTGGCCATCCCCAAATAATACCTTACGTGGGTTTAGCACTTTAATGTGTGCAAAAACTTCCACATGCAACGTACGTCTCACAGCGACCCCAGTAGGTAGGTAGTGACCGGGACTTTTCCCCACTTTGTAGGTGAGGATGCTGACCTTGAGAGAAGGTCCAGGACTGGCCAGAGCCGCCAGGTGGAGGGAGACCCAGGCCTCCCAGAGGTTCAGCTGCTTCCCTACAAATGCATGGTGAGCAGAGGGCTCACATTTCACAACAAATCTGAATTTCTTACCTTGCATTTTCCTAAGAGAAATGACAAATTCATCAGGTTTTTAAAATTTCAAGCATCCAGTTAATGAAAAAAGACTCCTGAAGAAGAACAGAATTAGTAAATATAGCAATGTGCAGAAATTTTAGGAACACTGTAATTCATGGATTTGCTATTTGTTTTTCCTTAATGAGGGCATTGCACAGATGCTCTGTACATTTAGTGACGTACAGAGTCAGACTCTCTTGGACTCAAGGGTTTGGTTCTATGAAGTAATAATGGGAACCCCAGGGCTAACGACTTTAATATAAGGGGGAAAGAATGCTTATTGGATGAGTGAATCCTTCCTAAATTAAAGTTATTTAGGAATAAACATTACCAGCTAAATAAGTGTCTTTGTTTACAGTTTATCAAATATTTTCATGAATTTTCTGATTTAAATATCTGATTTCATATATCTAATAAATATTTAATATTACATTTAATAAGTACTTAATATTAATGGGTAATAACTATTTTCTGATTTAAATCTCATGAAATATTGGCAGCTTTTAAAGAAAGTACTGGGGCTAATTATCTCCATTTGACAGATGAGGACACTATGAGATTCTCTGAGGTCACAGAGATTAAAGGGTAGAAGTGATGATTTCATGTTCTACAGAACCTAGAGCATTTTCCAAGAGTCATTCAATTCTAGGTATCCCTCTCTCTAATTCACTGATGTCAAAAGAGATGTGATATGAGACATATGTGTAATTTAAAATATTCTAGTAACCATGTAAAAAAGATAAGAAACAAGTGAAGTTAATTTTAATGCTGTTTTATTTAGCCCAATGTAGCCAACATATAAGCAATATAAAAATTATTAATGAGATAGTTAATGATTTTCTGTACTAGGCCTTTGAAATCTGGTGTGTATTTTACACGTACAGCACATCTCAATTCAGACCAGCCACATTTTCAAGGCCTCAATAGCCAGTAATGGTGATTGGCTGCTCTGTGGGACAGTGTGGCTCTTATTCTCACAAATCCGTTATATAGCCAAGACAGTGGCTGTCGGGGCTTTCTGACCTCAAGGCCCAGCCTCCATCGCTGTAGAGCACCTTGCTCTAGGGGGTGGTTGGGCACAGGTTTCAACAAGTTTCTGAACACTGGGAACTTCTTGTTTTCAGATGTCACTGTTGGAGCCTTCATGTCGGACAGTGTGGTTCTTCTAAGGTGAGTTGCTTCACTCTTGCAGCTTGGGTTGGGTTCTTCATGGGTGAGGGATAGGATCTGATGGGGGAGGCGCTGCTGAGTTATTCACCTTTAGTCAGCTCTCCTCTCTGTTTTGTTCCTTGCAGGCTGGAGGTGCTGAGTAAAAGGGAATGCTACCTTTATTTTCTCATTCTTATCCTCTATCCCAGAATTTCTAGCTGGTGTGAGTGTGAGATGATGGCATCCCTGGAGCTTCTAGGCAGGGTTTGGGGTGGCCTAGCTCCTAAGCCCTGGAGCTGTTTTCCTTTGGCCAAGAACAGCCCCTTCGTGAACGTGCCATACAATCATCATCCTTTCCTATGGGTACCACGGCACTCAAAGGGGCTGTCCATCCTCTCTCTCCATTCTTCTCTCCCTTGGGTCCTCAAGCCCCTGGGGACCGGGAGCCTTCTGCCCCCTGGACACATGTCATTCCCTGTTGGCAGCAAAAGTGAGGGACGTGAGCTCCCGCCCAGAGCTCGCTGAAGCCCGTGCAGTCTGGACCTCTCCTACACAGGCCAGTGGGCCGCCATCACCACCCATGAACCATTTCCAAGTATTTCTGGCTGATGAGTCACAGGAGGCAGAATTACACTTTGGAGTGGGAGCCAACTCTTAGGTTTTGTTAATAACTCGATGGCAGAACTTTCTAAAATAGACTAGTAGGATCTTAGAGCTGGAAGGGATCCCAGAGGCCGTGTAGTTCCACATCCCAGATTCTTATTCAGCAGTGCCGCCTTCTGCGTCTCCACTGCCGGATCACACAGCCTCTTTTTTTTTTTTTTTTCCTTGAGACAGGGTCTTGCTTTGTCACCTAGACTAGAGTGCAGTGGCATCATCATAGCTCACTGCAACCTCAAACTCCTGGGCTCAAGTGATCCTCCTGCCTCAGCCTCCTGAGTAGCTGGTTCTACAGGTGTGTACCACTACACCTGGCTGATTTTTTCTATTTTTGGTAGAGATGGGATCTTGCTCTTGTGCAGGGTTGTCTTGAACCCCTGAGCTCAAGCAGTCCTCCTGCCTCAGCCTCCCAGAGTGCTAGGATTATAGGCATGAGCCACTGCGCCTGGCCACACAGCTTCTTTTTGAGTGAGTTGCCCCATGAGTGGGGGTTTAGTAACTTCTAAAGGAACCAGCTATCCCCCAGGTAATGCTAAATATTGAATTGTTAAAGAGGCAGAATAGCCTTGAGGTTGAATGTGAAGTTTGAACCCAGTTGGCCTGGGTTCAAACTCTGACTCTGCTCTTACTAGGTTAGTTGAGTTTCCTGGGCAAGTCCCATGACCTTTCTGTTTCATGATTCTCCTCTGTTAACTGAGATAACAATACAGATGCTCCTCTACTTACCACGGCCGGCTTAATCACCTAACAATGTCACCAGGCATGCAGGCTGTTTACTGTCTCCCTGTCTTTGCCCTGCAAGCAGCACTAATCCTGCAAAAGGCCAGGGCAACTTGAGCAACCTTGTGTCAAAGGGCATCCCAACCTGGTTTTATTATTTACCTGGAAATGAAATATCAGGCATTGCACTGTCAGCCTTCAGAAAGAAGTATTCCTGCTTCAAAAAAGAGTTGTGAAAGCACTTGCCGTGCTGCCCTTGGGTGCCCCTTTGCTTTTGTCTCAGAGGCTGGCACATTTGCAGACACTGTGCAGTGTAGTCTCCCCAGCCCCAGGGGAGGGGACAGGCCCTGGCTCTGCCCTCGGGAAGTTTGCGTCTCTCAGATTAGCTCGGGGGCAGGTCCTGTGTTAGGGTGATAGGCACCTGGTGCTCTGCCATTGGAGGCCACAGGAAGTGATCAGAGAGGCCTATGAAAGATTTCTGGGCTTTTCTTCATCCAAAAACAATACTCGGAGTTGAAACAAAAAGGTTTGAGGGAACTGATCTGACAGATGTTGGAAGGAGATGTACCCGTGAGGTCCCTGTCGGCTGTTTCAAAGGATTCTGTCTTCACAGCCTCTGGGTTATCCCGCTTGGACTCTTCCTGCTTGTATCCTGCCTTCCTTACCATCTTCTGCAGAGCTGTCCCATGAGAGGAGGATTTGGCCTCCTCCCTGATGAGGTGGCCCCTGGCTATGATGGGACAGGCTGGGCTTTCCCTCTGGGGGATGACCAGGCAGGTCAGGGACCGGGCAGGGTGGACACTGGCTCTCCCTGTTGTCTCTGTCCGTTTGTGAAACTTCAGGCACTCCTGGTTTTCAGATGCCAGGGCTGGAGTAAATTTGCAAGTATTTAACAAGGATTTTCACACATCCCTTATTGTGGAAACGTGAGGATGAATTCACCAGGATCCCAGCCCTTGGGGGTGCTGCAGTCTGGTGGGGCAGGTTTGGAAATAGACAGTGACGATTCCCCGTAGTAAATGGGGGCCAGAGGCACGTGTACCAAGCTGGGACCACAGAGAGCAAGGACGCCCAGCTGTCAGGGGCACCAGGGAAGGCCCCTTGAGGGTGGGGAACTCCAACAGGGCTTTACAGAATGTCCATTGACATCTATATAATCATGTCAGTCTGGGTAGACTATCCACTTTCTAAGTTACTTCTAGCATCTTCTGGGGATGAACCCAGAAGAAAATGGAAAGGCCAGCATATTGGATTTCTTTCAGGCAACGCCGCTGTCTGACTTCTGTTTATCCTACAGCTGGATTTGCTCTGGAAGTCCCACAACTCCATTGCACCTGTCACCACTGCCCCTCTGCTGACCCCATCTCCCAGCAGTGGTGGCAGCAGTGAAGTCCCCTCACCCCATCTGTGCTGTGTGTGTGCTCACTTCCTTTTGTCGCCTGGGTTTTTCTTAATGCATTCTTCTCCCGTCCACCCTGTCACCCTGGGCTCTCTTGGAGGGAGCATCGCACACAAGCAAGGTCATTGTTCTCAAGCTGATAATGCCCCCTAATCTTGTTATGTCACCCCAGCAGCGTGAAAGCCAGGGCTCCTTATGGGTAAAAGAGTCTCTTTGTGAGGCCTGGAGGGGAGAAGGTTAAGCCACAGCTTAGGTACAGCAGATGTTTGCAGCAAGAGCAGAATGGTGTGATTGACGCTTAGCTTTTGTTGGATGCCCTGGGGGAGCCCACAGATACTTTCCATCTATCAAGTGCTGGGGATGGTGCATGTCAGGCAGGAGAGTGTGGATGTTCATCAGGGTTCACTTGGTCCTGACGTTGGGTGTGTTGATTTCTTCTGCTCTGAAGTACTTTGCTGGTACCAGTTGGGACCCCATTAATCAAATTCTTTTAGAAAAATACCAACAAACTGATGGGGGTAAGTGAAGGAGGAGATTTGCCTGACCGGATGGGCCTGGAACTTTGCAGCTCATGCTTATAATGACCGTAGATGCTTTGGGCAAATCCCGGAGTGTATATCCATTGCTTGAGTCATGGAACTCTGCTTAGATAGGGGAGGAGGGGATGCGTATATACATACATAATGAGCGCGATGTGCACTGTCTGGGGGATGGTCATGCTTGAAGCTCTGACTTGAGGGGGAAGGAGGGGAAGGGCAATATGCGTAACCTTAACATTTGTACCCCCATAATATGCTGAAACAAACAAACAAACAAAAGATATCTCCTATCTCCCTAATAAATGGAAATTGGTATTTCATTGGTAAAATTTTAAATAACTGTGTAGCATCTGGTGGTCTGTTTATGGCTTTAACCAGATGTGTTTTATTAACAGCTAACTTGCCTTTATTATTGGGAAGCTAACCATTAATTTATTAGGCAATGTGCCACTTCTAAAAACCAGAAAACGTACTTACAGAACACACTGGCCCTTCTCTCTTGGGTCATTTCACACTTTAAATAAAGGCTGAGTTGAAGGCCTAGGATTTGTCCTGTCTGTATAGTTCTTGTTTGGCTCTGAGAGCTGCTCCTCACCAGCACTAAGTCACCCCACTCTCTTGTCCTGCAGGGCGAGACCCGTCATTACGGTGGATGTGTCCATCTTCCTTCCAGGCTCCATCAACATCACGGCGCCTCAGTGTCACGATGGACAGCAGCCTGTGAACTGCCTGAATGTCACTGCCTGCTTCAGCTTCCACGGCAAACATGTTCCCGGAGAAATCGGTAATGAGCCTCTGAGTCAGGGCTCAGGATAGCCATCTTAGCTGGAGTGGGTTTGCACGGGGTGTTTCGGACATTCCCTGTCGCTGAGCATCCTGGCTGGTTTTGCAGGCAGCAGGTCCACTGGTGGACACCCTTTCCCTCTGAGGTTCCTCCCCTTCTCTTTCCTGCTTGTCAACATGTTTCTAATTCCATACAATCTCCAGCTCTAGGACAAATAATGTTGGACCCCAAGCATCCTTTCCCAAAATGTATGTGCACCAGACTGAAACCTCACTGGACCGTGAGTGGGACAGGCCTGTGGGACTGGTGGAAATACAGTGCCTGGAGCTCGGCCCTTATGAAACATTTCGAGCATTTTGAAAACAGAAATGATGGGACTTCAGAGGCTCCCCGTTGAGCTTGCAGCATCAGCCCAATGTCAGGGGGCTTACACCATTTACTGTGGAATTGGAGACCAGAGATGCTGGTGGGATTGGGATGCTGGTTTTACAAAGGCTTAGGTTTCTAAAAGAGGGGGGCTGCTTTGAGAATTGAAGAGAGGCAGGTGTTGCCCTGACAGGTGGTAGCTGTCCCTGCCGTTTCTCTGATTGGGGAAAGTCAACTTGCTAGCCCAACTCCAGACACTGGACTCCCAGAACAAGATCGGGTCAGTGTTCACTAGAATTCAGTGGATGTGATCACCTGAAGGAAATGAATCTGGATCATTATGCAGATGAATAGGTGCTTTGTTTTTACTTTAAAGGCTGATTTAATAATAGAAAGTAAAATTCCAGGCAATAAAAAAACAAAAGCAGCAATATGAGCCTGGACTCACGTTCTTAGACATTTTTAATGTCGTAAGTGGTGCGCTTGCTACTCATCAGCATCACTGGCAGCTTGTTCGAGATGCAGACTCTTGGGCCCTCCTTTGGATCTGACCCTCTGAGTCAGAGTCTGCATTTTAACAAGATCGCCAGTGGCTTTGTGTGCACATTGGAGGAGCACTGCTCTGGAGCACATGTGTGTGTACAGACCCCCAAACATGCAGACACACACTTCCACGAGCTAGTTCATTCCTTAACTGCACCTCAAATGTCCTACCTTATTTAAGAATATGTTCATCCTTCTCAGCTAACTGTCGCATTGGAGATTTATCTTCAAGTGGATTGAATAAGCTCAACAATTAAACTTTGTACTTATTTATATAGTTCTTTTTCATTTTAAGAGAGCTTAGAAATTTCAAGATTGAAGGTAACTATACGATCAAACTTGAGCATTGGTTAGTGAGGAGGATTAACAAAATTTTTGTGTGTAGCCCAGTGGGAAAAAGAAATTCACTCAAGATCATATGGCTATTGGTGAAGCCAGGAGTTGGAGTTGGATCTCATGGTGCTTAGTTCTGCTTTCCAACAACTAGTCCTCACCACTTCGCTAGCTGTTTAAGATGCCATAGTCTTAAGGAAAGAGGCTTCCTGGTGGTCCTGGGATTCATGTGTCCTCCATCAAATACCACCTCATGGTGTAGTTGGACTCCATTAAAAACATTTTTAAAGAATGATTGAAGATCAATTTTGATGTGCATAAAAATAAGCAGAACTATTGTAGAACTCTACCAGAAGCAGGCAATTAATAATTCCTGTGTGTATTCATTTAAACATTTATTGTGTGTCCACATGTGCCAAGCACTGGAGATGACAGTCCTGCACACATGGGGCCCCTACAGTAGGGAGGTACGGAGAGTTTTCTACTGTTTTGACCTTGAAGTGGTGCACTGAAAGTGAGGGCAAATTGGTTATGGCAGGACCAGATGAGAAGAAACCAAGGTGCAAGTCTAAGTAGGAATGATTTCAGAACATGACACAAGTGGTAGAGCACACTCTGGTTTGAAGGCTCCTGGGCTGAGCGAGGACGAGACGGGGGAGCCTCCTCGTGCTGTTCCCGACCAGCGGCCCTTTCTGGGGGCCGTCAGGCCTCAGCCCTTCACTCACCACTAGGCAGGATTACAACAAAGGTCCAGGCTTAGCCATGGCCCTAGAGGTGTTGGGTGACATGGAAGAGATGGGCAATTGCAGGACCTGTGTGCTGTACCTTGTGGGCAGGAGGAGGCAACCTGGCTAATATCCAACTTCAGGTGGGACCTGTCCCGCACTTGTGCACCCCCCATTCAGGTCTCTTCCTTAGCCTCCATCTGCCATAAGGTTCACAGATGAAATCAAATATCCATTTACACTCTGAGGGGATGTTTGCCCACATTTATTTAAGAATCAGGCTTAAAGGAGATGGTAACTGGAGAATTTTAGTATCAACAGGGCAATGCAGAAGATCATTCATCCCTGGCATTTTTCTGTCACTTTCTCTGGCATCCAGGGAAATGAACTATGTCTCAATATTCTCAGTAGAGGGAGAAATGCAGAAATCTGTCCAAAAATGAACTGGCAGTGGAATGGAGAGTTTGGGGAGGAAACCATGAAACTGTGATGAGAAAAGAGGCGGAAGTGAAAGGTAGCTTGTCAGTAGCTGTAGGGGTCTAGGTGTGGGTGGGGTGTTCCTAGAAGTCAGCATAGAGGCAGCCCCTAGAGTGTGCGAGGTTGGGAAGATCAGGTCTCCAGTCTCCAGGTGGAGGAAGGATGGGGCACTGGCAGGGCACAGACATCCTCCACTCTCTTCTTCTCTCAGCTCAGCAGAGGGTGCTGGCTAGTCAGTATCATCTCCTAGACTTCTGCATCAGGAACCCACAGCTGGGACTCTGGGGTACGAGCCTGCCTTACCCCCTTGCTGGCCGCTGCAGAGGAACCATGTTGATAATAACTTTGTCCACGGAATGCCTGGTGAATCAGTGCCAGCCCTGGGCAGGCCTCTGGGCACCTCTCAATGTCTGCATATCCCGGACTGAGTTTGTCAGAAGGATGGCCACATTTGGGCACTGCAGCCTGGGCCCATGGTGTGCTAGGTACTTCTCTACAGCTGCCAGAAGTGGTGTCTTATCTTCTGGCATCTTCAGCCACATGACTCGCTCTCTGAGGATGGTTTTGGGAGCCATAAACAGTTGATATTACATCCTTTGTCCCCTTAGTCTCTCTTTCTCTGCCTGGTAGGGCTCGAGTACAGAGAAGGGACACTAATTGCCTGTTTGTTTCCTGCTTTAGGGAAACCATAGGTCCTACTTGATTAGGGCAGTATTCAGGACCAACTGATTAGCAAAGCCACTAATGGGCTACTGTAGCTTCTGGAAATACTGTGGGAAATATAGACGTTCTCTGTAGGAGGTGAATCTGCCTTGGCCTCTGAAATAGGCAGAGCCCAGTTAGCAAGACAGAAACCACACCAGTTATTTTAACAGAGGGAATTTAACACTGGGAATTGGTTAAGCAGGTCATAGAGGACCTGGTAGTAACTGCAGGAAGCGGCTGCCGTTACTAGGTCTACACCAGTGGATCTCAAAGTGTTATATCAGCATCATCTGGTATCTTGTTAGACGTACAAATTATAACTGGATCAGAAACCCTGAGGGTGGGGCCTGCAACTGGTTTTTTTTTTTTTCTTTTTGCAACTGTGGTTTAACAAGCCTCTAGGTGGCTTAGATTTGAGAACCACTGGTCAAGGTTATGCTTGAGATCAACGTCTTCCTTGGGACTATCAGAATCTGTAAGCTTGGAGAAGGGACCCTGTGGAGCTGGGACCTAGACCTCTGAGGAGGAGGTGCTGGCTGGTGCTGCAGGTCTCTTTGAGAGGGTATGAGGAGGCTGGCTCTGGGGGCTTGGGAAAAACTGGAAACTATAATCAACTGCTGTTGAGACCAGCTGCCAAGAAAAACTGTTGCTGTTAGGCTGATGGGAATAGGAAGTCGGGAGGAAGGAGTCCCTTCTCCCTCTGCAGGCTGCCTCAAGCTCTCCCTATGGCAGAGCCTCACAGTGAGCCACTGGCAAGACACAAATGAGGGTTGCAGGGTCCCAGCCCCAGCATCATGGTGCAGAATAGGGAAGGGTGGGTTGGAAGTGAGGGAGAACAGCTTCGTAAACCAGCACAACAAGTATCCAAGTGACATCGAGTCCCTGAAGCCCCGGATGGTTATTCAATCAACAAATAGTAATTAAGGTCTAACAATGTGCCAATCACTCTGCTCAGCCCAGGGCACAGAGCAGTGACTAGGACAGGCAAAGTCCTTGACCTCGTGGCACTTGGACCTGGTGGGAGGGAGGCAGACACTCAGGACGGAAACAGCCGATGCCCCCACACTTGCTCCTCTAGATGTGCACTCAGCCCGTGTGTGCAGACACTGTGCTCAGCACTGGGATGCAGACACAGACTCTCACTCTGACACTGGGCTCCCAGAGAACTGGTTTGTAACATATTTCATTAGGCATTTTAAAGCAGGAGTTCTGCCTGTCCCAAATAGTAGTATCAATCTTTCATTGTAGGCCTGGGGAGCAGCCTGTGGCTCCATGCAGCCTCCTGGCTGGCACAGGTGAAGGTGATGAATGCTCTGCCCAAGGGGGCTCTGCTCCGGACCCATGGGCTGTGCTTGGACCTACTCGCTGGCCAGGCTGAAGCGTATACTTGCTTGTCGGTCTCTGGAGTCTGGGAGTCGAGCTGGCAACTTTGCACTCTCACCAGAGCGCCCAATGCAACCAGGAAGGGATGATCCCTCAGTGGTTGACTTTTGCACTCGGATCCAGTGCCCTGTGTTTCCATCGCTCTCACACAGCCCAACAAAGCTGTGAACAAGTACAGGTGCCTGCCCTGCCTCCTGACAAGCAGCTGAGCCCAGGTCCTGAGAGGTGGCACCAGTGTCATTCATACCAATAGCAGAAACAGGGCTGAAACCAGGCGACTTGTCCCCAGACCCTTCCTCTGGTTTTAGGGTTGCATTTCTACTCTGGAGAGCGTTTGCACACAGAGAACATTCTCTGAGCTCCTTCTGGTCTCTCAAGAAGCTTGGAGATGGATGGGATGATAAGGCAAGTCTGTGTGCTATGAGGAATAGGGTAACCTAGTCTAATAATTGCTACCTAATTCCTTGGGTGGATCGGGATTTAGGGAATCTAGGAAAGTGGAAATATCCTTTTTTCCCCTCCCTCCCCTGGGAAACTCTAAGGGCAGCTCAGAGTCACTCTGGAAGGGGAATTTATTAGTAGAATTTCACAGCTGAAATCTTGTTCTGATGGAGAATGAGAATGAATCGAAACTCACTGGGAGGGACCAGAGCCCGAGTTGATGAGACACAGCTGGCTCCCTCCTGGCCCAGGCCTGTGTGTGGGGCCCTCGGGAACCAGCGGTGGGGGGGTGGGTAGGGAAAGGAGGTGGCTGAAAGTATTACTCGGGGCTGATCAGCTTTTCCATCAACATGACATCATTCGACATGGCATGGACACAAGCTGCCAGGGGAAAAACTTGAAGATGTGAAATGTGCTGTTGGAGCAGACCCTAATCAGAACCAGCACCCTCCCTGGGTCGGACGGGGCTGGCCCGGCTGGCTGGCTTGCATTAGGGGCGGCTGCGGGCAACCCAGCCTGCCTGACGCACCCACCCTCCGAGGGCCCAGACTGCTGAACCCTGCGAGCCAACTGGCTGCTCTGCTGACGACATGTCCTCTGCTTCTTCGGGCTCCCTGCCAGCACACTTGGGTGGGTGCAGTTGAAAACTACCAGTCGCTTTCAGGGCTTCAGAACGGTCTGCATTTCTTCTTGCGTCCTTGCTCAGGCGGGGTTTCTCATCACGAATCTTGCTTGCTTCTAGAAGAGAGAGTCTGATACAGAGCTGACCTCTTTTGTGGGTAATTTAAAATGTCAAAATACATTTTAAATTGAGGAGAAGCACCAAGCAGGCAGTTCTAGAGATGAAATGTTTCCAAAATGATTGCGCTTGGTGAATTGGACAATTTGGTGTGTCTGCGATTGTATGTACTGTAAGATTTTAGGAAAATCTGAAAGGTGAACGTGCTGGCATGCACACGCCCTGCTTGAAGCTGAGCAGCGGTTGCCTTGTCCTCAGCTCAGTTTCTATGAACTGTGGGCTATTTGGCCCCTCTCCAGAGTGGCAAGAGGGACATACGTTGGGTCAGTGATTCTTCAGGGAGATGGGACTTCAGAGGATCAAAGTTGGTGTTCGTAAAGTACTTAGCACAGTGCCTGGCACACATTGAAGGTTGAATTTATTCCCTTTTCCTGACTTGCCCTGTGTTAATTTGGGTTCTTCCCAAAACAGAGGCTGGATAAAGGATCTGAGCACGTTGTTAATTCACAGGGATCCCAGGAAGTACCAGTAGGGAAATGGGGTAGTGAGACAGGAGGGGAAGGCAGCTGGCGTAGTAGTCAAGGTTCTCCAGAGAAACAGAATGGAGAGAGAGGTGGGGCTGAGCTAGAGAGTAGTTGACTGGTTTCCAGGAACTGGCTCACGACATCGTGGGGGCTGGAAAGTCTGCATTCTGCAGGACAGGCCAGTGGGCTGGAGACTCAGGGAAGAGTTGATGTTGCAGCTCCATGTCAAGGCAGTCTAGAAGCACAATTCCTTCTTTTTGAGGGAACTTGAGTCCTTTTATCCTAAAGCCTTCAACTGATCAAATGAGGCTCACCCACATTATGGAGGGTAATCTGGTTTATTCAAAATATACTGATTGAAATGTTTTCATCTAAAAATACCTTCACAGTTACGTCTAGATTGGTGTTTGACCAAATATCTGAGTACCGTGGCCCAGCCAAGTCGACACATAAAATTAACCATCACAGCAGCCAAATGGAGGGTGTATTACTGAGCAAGTTACCACTGTAGACAGCTAGAGCTTAATCCTGCTGGGAAATCACGAGAGTCGGTGTAGAGCATGCCTCAGAGTTACCCCACCGAAGGGGTGAGGGAACTGGGGTCCTGCATGACTCGAGTTCCCTGGCACTCCTGCCATGTGGGCAGAACCACTGGAGAAAGCCCTTGGGAAGAGGGATGCAAGGGTCTGGTGGTTTCAGGTTGGGCTGGACAGCAGAGAAATGGTAAAAGACAAGAGGATATGGGTGGCGGACCCATAGCATCCTCCCTATCTTCCTGTGTTCATTTCCACCCAGGTTTTCTCTGAGTGCAACTAGCTCATCTCTGGCAAGATGGCTCAATCCTGCTGTCCTCTCCATTGTCACCCTAGTTCTCTCACCTGGGAAGAAGGCTGGTCTGGGGTACACAGAGGACACGCTGCCACCACCATCGTGGTTCACCCAACCCGGGCCTCTGGCTTGTCTTCCAGCAGTGTGCATCTCTAGCCGTGGTCTGGCTAAACAGAACGTGGCAACCCACTTCATTGAAACTTAACCTTTCTTACTGTTGGGCTGTTGCTCAGGGAGGTTGTGAGCAGTAGAAAGTAAATTGGCCAGAGTTTAGTTCTAGATCTTTGTACTTGTTTGGATCTGCTGTCTGTGCGTTCACAACTGTGAGTTTTTGGTCAAGTAATGAAAAAATACACCAAGAACCAGTATGGTAGGACAAGCCTGGTACCAGAGATGAAGAGAGTTCTAGACTCGCCTCTGCAGTGATGGCTCTCTGGCCTGGAGCAAGTCTTTTTCCCTTTTGGGGTCTTAGTTCTCTTATCTTATAAAATGAAAGTTTCAAAGTCTGGTCTCTAGGGTTGCCTCGAAGCTTTGACATCCCGTTTGCTGCTGCTGTCCCCAGTGGAGTTGGTGTATCATGCTTGTGTAGTCTCCAGTGTGTTTTATGTTGAAGTACTTTCCTATATGCATTCTTTTCTTCTTAGTTACGGCATCTCCTGAGATTATCCAGATCTCAGGTCCCTCCTGGTGACAGCCTTGCCTCATAAGTCAGCTGTTCGCTGGAATAAACAAATCGGGGCAGACTCGCTCTTGCTGACCAGGAATCTGCCAACTCGGCGTGGCCAGATCCCTGAGATGGCAGAGGCTCAGGGAAGCCATTAGAGGCATCAAAAATATGCCCCGTGGCAGCCGCAGAATGTCCATTCGGGTCACCTTCCTCTCCCTCTCTTCATACCTCCCCTGGCGGCTGATCCCTTTGATATTATTAAGAGCCAGAGCCATCCCTGCTGCCTGGCTCCGCTTACTCAAACACCGGCAGGCACCAGGCACCAGGCTGCTTTTTACTGATGCAAAGGCCAGGCTTCCAGGAGCCAGGTGTGTGGAGCCAGGGCCTGGCTGGGTCATCTGCCTTAGGGACAGAGGTTCCTGTTCTCTCACTTTAAAAATGACATATTCCCCAAAGCAGTTAAAAAATGAAAAGAGTTGGTGGGGGAGGGCTGACCTCTCTGGCACAGAAAAGCAATGAAATAGGTCTGATACTGAAGCCATATTCATATTTACCTAATAAAAAAACACATTGCCGTACATTTACTTATAGACTCTGCAATGATGGAGGTAAAACCTTTTGAGTTATCAAGTATGCATTTGATATTGTGGCCATCTTTTGTTTCTTTAAGTCCCAGACTGTGTCACAGCAGTTCTGCCATCTGGCATGACACATTCAGGTGTAGGGGATGAGTTACTCTTTGCAGTAGAGGACCTCAGTACAGATCCCACCGTGGTCAGAGTTTTGCTGAAAGGATAGGCACTACGAAATGTTCGATCGCCACACTCTGCTACCTGGGAATAAAGGCAATTTCAGCCTTCATCTGAATTTCTGTGTGTGGAAGCTCCATCAAGGCGGGAGTTTTTGCCTGTGTTGTTTGTTGATGTATCCCCTGCTAGAAGCTAGCAGCTTCTAGCAACGTTCTATACAACAGTGCCTGGCGTATAGTCAGTGCTCAGTAAACCATGGAAGGCACACAGTCCAATAGATGCAGTGGTATAGAGCACAGTGGCATTGGTGAAATGAGTTAGAATTACTGGACATGATGGCTCCCTTATGTCGGGCATGCGTCACAGTGCTTTATAGGAGTCAGTATCACACGAAGCAGCCATAATTTTAGCAGCTTCTAGCAACGTTCTGTAGGTTTGCCATGATGTTTGCTTGTCAGAACGCTAACCTGTGTTGGGTACAATTAACTATGCATATTGGTGGCTCAGTTGATACCATGGGCATGAGGTTTAAATCAGGGAGAGCCATGCAGTGGGACACACAGAGTGTCACTGGAAAGGCAGAGGGCACCCTGGCTGCATGCCTCTGGCCAAGGTGGTCTTGACTTGGGGTTGCAGTTCTTTGTTCAGTGGAAGGCAGGCTAGGTATATGGACCATGCATGTGATCCTGTTAGGGAGAGCGGAGGTGTCCTCATCATGATGTGTGTCTTTGCTGATGTTTTGACCTTCATTTCTTGGCAGGCCTGAATTACGTTCTGACGGCTGATGTGGCCAAAAAGGAGAAGGGCCAGCTGCCCAGGGTGTATTTTGTGTTGCTGGGAGAGACAGCGGGTCAGGTCACAGAGAAGCTGCAGCTGACCCACCTGGAGGAGACGTGTCATCACTACACGGCCCATGTGAAGGTCAGTCCTGCCTCCTTTTATCCTCCAACTTTGATCTCTACAGATGTTCATTTGGAGCTAGTAGAAACCACTTTTGTTATGCATTATGTATGCTCTGAATTCCAAGATTTTATTTCACAAAGAGGAAAATATCCATTTCTTCCTCTTCTTTCAAAAGTTGGCTTCTGACAGCCCTTTCGTTCATCTTACTGTGTGGTCTCAGCCTCTGAGGAGGGTTATGGGGGACCAAGAGACCAGTGGTGGTCCCTGACTCTGACTTGTTCTTTTAAGAGGTTTTTTATCCTCTCCCCTCTATGAGGCTCAGCAATATTCTCATAGGACAGCCCCAGAAACACGTGCCTCTGGGTCTGCAGTGAGCCTGGATCACACCACACCTGATGCCTTTCTCAGTGGTCCATAATGCATCAGCTTAGAGTCATAGTTGAGGCATTTAAAAACTGGTTGGACTAGATTTTTCTCCTGTGATTACTTCTCTTTATTTTAGGAATGCATTTTTTGGCCCCTTTTCCTTCTCATTCTAAATAAACTTTCAAGAATTTTTTCCCTCTTGAAATTATTTGTTAAATACACTGTGCTGCTAATTTAGGAGGCCAGGCTTTGGTTAGCTACAGAGTGGCCCCTGTGCAGGCAGCTGCTGACTGGGAGGCTGGAAGTCCTGGTGGTCTTTGATGCAACAAAAATGGCCAGAAACTGACCAATGGGCAGGGTCAGAGAGCGAAGGAGGTGGAACCTATATAATCCAGGCCACGTGGTGGGTGGAATGAATGTGGGTTTCGGAGTCACACAGGCCCAGTGTGTATCCAGCTGGATGAGTATTGTGACCTACCTCAGTCTCTGCACCTCTGAAATGAACACTGTAATGCTTACCTTGAAAGGTGGTCATGAGAATTAAGTATTATTTGATGAATTTACTTAAAGACTTCACATGGTGTCCGATAAATAGAAAGCATTCAGTATTATTATTATTTGGTTGGACTGTACATAATTGCCAATATTCTAACATTTTTGAATCACAAAAATTGCAATTTTGTATAGGTCAACCTAATATTATTAGCTAGTGAATTTTTGATTGATAGTTAAAATAGTCTCTAGATGGGAGATGAAGTGTCATTCTATTATTGCATTATAAGTGCCAGAGCAGGAGAATAACAGCTGCTTCTAGATGCTTCTGGGCTGTATATAGAGAAATGCCCCACACATCCATGGCACTTGGCCTGGCCTAGGGCACACAAGTCCATACCCCTGAGATGCTTTTCAGTGGGGCTGGGCTGTGTCTTCTGCCAGAACTCGTGCTGGGGCCTGCCCAGACCAGCTGCCCTAGGGCTTGGGGTGCTGGCCATTTATAAAGCTGTCTGTGCTGCTGTTAAGCCAGCCAGCCCAGCGCTGCTCAGTCTCAGATTACATTGGCTTGTGGGTGCCTCTGGGGAGTGTGAGGCCGCTCAGGACAGGCTGCATGCAAGCACCAGGCCGTCGAGTGCCTGTGCTCAGTGTTTTCACATTTGCTGGGGACAGGGCATCTTCTCTTGGGCTTCCTCATGCTAGGTCTGCTCCACAAATGCTTTCCTTTGGGGTTCTTTTTAACTTCTTGCTTTGGCTGAGAGGTAACCTTTGTTCATAGTTACCAGGGTTCCTGGCTGTGAGGCAGGGCCACACAGTGCATGCAGGCCTTTGCAAAGTGCACTGAGAGAGTGGCAGTATTGAGGCACAGGCCAGAGGGAGGGCTGTTTCTATGGTGGCCTCTGAGCATTACTGGGGAAGAGCAAGGCTGTCACTTCCTAATACCTAGGGTTCCCAGGCTCAGCAAATAAAAATATAGAACTTACAGCTAAATCTGAATTTCAGATCAAGAGTGAACGATTCTTGAGTATAAGTATGTCCCCAATATTGCATGGGCTATACTTATACTAAGAATGATTTTTTTTTTTTTTAAATCTGAAATTCAAATTTAACTTGTCATCCTGTTGGCAGATTCAGCTCTGCTTTTCTTCCTCCACTCCACACGTGGCACTTCTCCACTCAGGTGAAACCTGGCTGACGAGAGAGATTGAGATGGTGGTCAGAAGAGTTTGGAGGCTGAGATCAGAGCTCCTGATTGTAGAGTGAGCACAGACCTTCATGTGATTAACTTAGGTTGTTTTAGGGAGAGCAAGAGAACAGGCCTGATTCAGCGAAGTGGGACCTGGGGCACTTTGGATATTGCTTGGCCATTTTCTCATGTAAGGACACAGGAACAGAGGGAAGGAAGTCACATACCTCTGAAGGTCTTATGGTTCTAGAGGCAACGTTGCTGATAAGGAATGGTCAAAGTGGCTGGCACTTTATAGCCACGAGGAACATTTGTTTCTACCAGTTACCATCTGGGCCACTGGGCGAATGGCAGAGTGCCACAGTGAAGACGAGCCCTGGTGAGCAGGCTAGCTGTCTGCAGGTGGCACAGCTGGCCGGGGAGGTGGGAAGCGTGGCCCGTGTTGATCAGCCGAGGCAGGCAGCAAGGGTGGGGGAAGGAGAGCAGCAGCTGGGCCACCTCCCAGAGCAGAGCCAGGAACTGCTGGTCAGGACTGAAGAGCAAGACGCAGTCTTTACTACAAGTGGAACTTTCTCGGTGGAGCTGGCTCTCAGCTTCGCAGACAAGTCAAAGAAGATAAATAAAAGCGTCTGGCTTATCATACACCATATGGCTAGCAGACAGTGAGGCAGGCATTAGGGGCTGGGTGTGTTTTGTTTAGGCTATCTTTAGGTATTTTTTTTCTTTTTTCTTTAAGCCTATTCCAATCTTTTTTTTCCCCCTCTTTCCTTTTCCCTCGAAGTTTTCATTCCATATATGGTGATAACTGTCTATTGTGGGAGACCGCTTGGGCTGACACCTGCCTCCCAGGCTCCACTCCACTCACCATACTTGGTGGGGGGGGCCTCTGTGAGGTGTAGAGTTTGTGATGAGCCACGGCCTTCTGGAGTGCCAGGTGCATTCTCAAGGCCTCGCTGTGGTCAGCAGAGCAGAGGCAGTTCTAGCTGCTTCCTTGGCCTGTCTGCTCCAGAATCCAAACAAGCCAACTTCTCTCCTCTCCTCCTCCAAACCAGTCCAGCTTTAGGGATGAGCCTGCTCATCGAATGGGCTGACAACCTCTAAAGGACCCTGCGCTCACAGGCAGAAGCCTAGATACTGCCCCTCAGCCTCAAGGCTCTCCACGACCCGGCCTCAGTTTACCTTTCTGCCACATCACATGTGCCCTGGTTCTTGTCACGAACTGTCGCCTCCTCTTGTAAGCTGTTTTTTATACTTCTTTACCTTGGTTCTCATGCTCACAGAAGTCAGCGGCCTGGTTCTTGCCATACCCATGTAGAACCATGTACTACCTGCATGATTTTTTGCATTTTTTTTTTTGGTCTTAAACATGCACCTTCTGCAGTATTTTATTTCATATTTTCTCTTTAAATTAGCTGACTTTTAGCCTCAAATAAAATAATTTAAAACAGAAACTTTGTACCCTTCTGTAAGCAGAAAACCAATTATCACATGCTCAAAACAGAAAGTAATTATAAAAATAAATACAGTGAAGACACAACAGTGTCATAGAATTCTAGCTGGGTTTCTTCATTTGCCAAAGTCTCTGAAGAAGTGCCCACACTCCCTGTGTGTTAGAAAGGGAAATGATCAAGCACTAGGGAAGGCTTAAAGACTTCCTGGTACCACTCTGGAACTTTCTCCCTGATGCAATCAGAAGGACTAAAGGGGAATTGACTGGGAAATAACTCTTCAAATATGAGGGTCCCATTGTGGATTCGTGCCTATGTGCTGTTGAAAACCATCCCACGTGCCCCGTCTGGGAAGCCCTGGCCACACTCTGTTTTTATCAGATGTGCCTCGCGCCATCTTGCTTGCTGAAGGTTTGTCTGTTCTTCAAGGCTCAGTCAGTCCACAGGTCTTGAACATCCTTAGGGCCAGCTACTGTCCTAGGCCCTGGAGATGCCACTGTCATCTTCCTGTCATCTAGGAGTTTGTTTCATACTGCCCGGCTCCTGCTTTGGGGATGACAGACGTAGAATAAATACTTGTTCATCGGAACCTTGCTGAAGTGGCTCATTGAGTTAGCTGGAGTTCCCAGTCACAGGGAACTTCTGATATGGGGTGGGGCCTGCTCACCTCTGTGCAGACTGACTGCTGGGAATGGATGGCCTGAGATGATGGAGAGGAGAGTTCTGGAGGCATGGCATATGCTGAAGAATAATTATGAGCATCCTGTTGTTACACCGTCGTGTTCTAGTTTATGTGCTTTTAGCTGGATGATAACTGTGCTCCACCCTCAGATCCTGCCCAGTACTCTGAGAAAGCAAGCCTTTTGTGAGATCAAGTGCTATGTATGACAGGCAAATAGGCAGCCTCTCGGGGGCTAGGAAACCAGGGTGACAGTTCTAAGTCTCACGTGGGGATGGTGGAGAAGCCCAGGCAGAGCCCACATGGGGCGGTTACGTCCTTCCCGACTGTGAGGATCAGTGACACCTTCCAGAGGCCTTCAGGAAACCTTTGTTGAGCAGAACCTTGTGTCAGACACCGTCAAGAGAGCCAATAACAGCATTAATGTTAAAAAAATAAAGAAAACCACTCCGTGCTAGACAAGGGAATATACAACTGCATTGGCTTTTCTGAGAAGTTGCAAATGTTCATGAGGTTGTTCTTTTATGTTCCTGAGCAATCAGGGGAGTTTGAATCTTGAATTCTAAGTTCCTGCAGCTCCCTCATTGCTTGTGGGGGCAGATGCTCACCCTGGCCTGGAGGAGGGCAGGATGTCACACTGGCTACCTACCCGGTCTTCTCGGAGATCATGCCCTGGGCTCTGCCCAGGTGTTTTGGTTTGTTTCCATTTGCACATCTGAGAAAATGCCTTGAGACTGTAGCTTCAATCACATGACGTGCTGTGAGTTTGCAGAGTGTTGGGCTCCATTGAATGCTAGTTTTTGGAGGTGTTTGAGGCTTTTTTGTTTTTCTGGTTTAAGTTTAAGAAAATCAGATAAAGAAGATTAAGTTGGCATTAATAAACTCTGCGTGAGAAGGAGGAGAAGTGAAAGCAGCAAAGTTTCCTTCTTTATCTGGAAAATATCATGCTAAATCTCTTGGTCATTTTGACAAGTCAAAGAAATACCTAAAAAAAAAGAGAGTTGTGGAGCATGGCAAAAAGGATGCAGACCTTGCATGTAGGAGGTCTTCTCAAAACTTTATTTTCTTTTTTTTGAATTGGTGGTATAGGCACATAGTTAAAATTTTTTTTTTTTTAACTATTCTAAAAGGTGTACAAAGAAAGGATGTCTGTCAGCCACCTCATTGCTCTCCGAAAGGCAACAACGGTTCGGATTTCTTATGTGTCTTTCAAGAGCTCATCAGTAGTATCAAACCTGGGTGTGTGCTTCCTTTTGTTTTACACAAATGGTAACATACTGTATACACACTGTTGTAAAACTTACTTTTTCTTTTAAAATACCCAAC
The DNA here is from genome assembly GCA_963574885.1 of Lepilemur ruficaudatus. NCBI lineage: Eukaryota > Metazoa > Chordata > Mammalia > Primates > Lepilemuridae > Lepilemur > Lepilemur ruficaudatus. The sequence continues at coordinate 74,426 of CAUYRT010055191.1, read as the reverse complement.
AGCAGGATGGATAAACAGATTTTGGTAAATCTGTGCAATGGAATACCACTCAGCAATAACAAAGACATACATAACCACCAGATTATGCTGAGAGAAGCCAGACACATAGGCTGCATGTTACATGATTCCATTTATATGATGTTCTGGAAAAGGCCAACTAAAGAGACAGAAAGCAGATCAGTGGTTTCCCGGGATGGGACTGTGGGGAGGAGTGGTGATGCTTGACTTCAAAGAGGGATGAGGGAACTTTCTGGGGTGATGAACATAATTTAGCATCATGATTGTAGTGGTGGTTTTATGACTGAATCCATTTATTAAAGCTCATCGGAAAGTACACATAAAATTAGTGAATATTAATAGTATGTGTAAATTATATTTCAGTCAAACTTATTTTAAGAAAACTGTCTTGGATGTTGTTCTAAATTGGTGCATATAGAGTTTCCCTGTTCTTTTTCGTGTCTGTGTGGTATTCCGTTGAAAGACTGTCCCCTTGATTTATTTATTAATAACCTGTCCTGGGGATCTTCTCAATGTCAGTTCCAAACTGACTTCATCTGCAGTTTGTAGACTAGTCATCTCAATTTGCTTCTCCACAAGTGGTTTAGGTTCCATTTTTGGAAGACCTTCAACTTGCTTTGGAAAGGGGGTTAGCACCACTTTGAGCAGGAGTAATTAAACATGAAGGAAATGTCCCCTCCTGCTGCAACCAGCTCTTCTTCCCTGCCCAGGCCTGTAATGTCCTGGCTAAGGGTTTGTAAAGACCCCTGAGAGCAGAATGGAGGGGTCCTGGTAGTTCCAGAGGTGGCCTTAAACCTGTGTCCTGCAGAGGACAAGCCTCTCAGCCATGGGTGCCCAAGGAAAACTGGGGAGATTTTTCTTTATTCCTGCAATTAGCTTTGTGCCTTTGGCAGGCTCTCCTGGTCTGTAGGTAGCATAGATGGCCTGAATGTTTGGAAAGGAAGCTAGGGCAGGGGAAACGGGAAGGCTGGGGTGAATAGAACCGATGAGTGGGGAGCCACCGTCATCCTCCAGCTCAACTGTAAAGCTACTCATGTGATGTGTTCTCATCACACGGATGTCCCTGGGGACTGGGCATTGGAGACCATGCTGGAAGTCAGCCCACTGAGTGTGGGTTGCCTTGGCCACCTCCTCTGGGAGTTCATGTTATACATAACTGGAGAGAAACTGGGCACAAATCAAGAATGCAGGGGTGTGGTTAATGTCCAGCGTGGGAGCTGAGATCTCCCATGAGCACTGTTTGGCCATTGCTTGCTTTCTTGGGTGGAATGAAGTGTTCTTAGTGTTCTGCATTTGGATGCATGCCACAGAGGACAGAGGAAGGCACAATAATTCCAATCCAACGGCTTTGCCCACCTTAAATCCTTTTTTGAAATAGAGCCCATGTAAAGTAATTAACACAGAGTCATGGTATTGACATTCTTATGGTTTTATCATAAGCTTATTTACATTTTATGTGAGACAAAGCTTTTAGCAATTGTTGTGGGTGAAGTTTTCATTTTAAGAGGTAACTTTCTGTTTATAGTAATATACTTCCACTAGGTTTATCTATATACCATTGGTGCTCCTATAGCACCTATATGCTGCTGAGTCACACATAATGTGTTCTATTTTATTGGTTTTGTCTTTATATTTGAGATATGATTATAAAGGATTGCAAATATCCTCCTTTACCTCAAACTTTGAACTTATTTATAAGGGTGATTCTCTTCAAAATAATCACCTTCTAGTCATTTCTATTTTGAATTTTCTGCATGGTTTATTTATTCACTTTTACTTATAGCAAATTTTTCTTTAGGTGTTGATTTGAATTTTGGAAGAAGCTAGATTTCTCTGCGACCCTCTCTAATAGATAATAATGTGTTTGGGAAAAAGTGGGGTATGATAATATAGAAATTCGTATTAAAGAATTGAGTAATTAAACTCTTTGAAAAAATTCCTGCAATATTCAGAGTAGTAGTAATGGAAGCAGATAACACTAATTGAGCATTCAGCATGTGCCCGTCATTGTCAGTTATTACATGTATGGCAGTTACTGTTTTTAATCCTCGTTTTACTGTTTGGAAGACAAGGCATAGAGGACTTAAGGAACTTGCTCAATACTTTATAGTTGATGAGTAGCAGAAGTAGGATTTGAACCCAGCAAGTCTAGTTTCTGGATTGGGCTTTTAACCACTGCACCATAACACTTCTCAAAAATACAAGCTAGAACTAATTAGTATAAGTTTTTGCCAGGTACTCTTAAAAATGTTGTACACAGGTAAAAGGTCAAGTAACTTGTCCAAGGTTATAAAACTTGAGTTTTTATAATAGAGTCCAGGGAATATCTCTTAGCATGTGGCCTCCAGAGGTGGCAGCTTTTGGTGGTTTGCGTTCTAGAGCTATGGTGTGCTGCCAATGCTTAACAACGGGCTCTTGGTGGGGGCGACCTGACTTGTAGCATTTTTCCAGTTCTCTTGGTATAAATATTCTCATCAAGGCTGATTTCAAGCTACCAACGTAACATCACTGGATGTGGAGTTAGGAAAAGATGAGCAATGCCACACTGTTGTATAGTATTTCCAAGAGCATAGATGATTAGTAAAGTATAGTAAAATAATTAGGATATGATGAGTTTTGCATATTTATTCCCTTTATCTTAATACAATTTATTTCATTGTAAGTTTATTCAATTTAACTTTTAATAATGGATGTGTTTAGCCCTGGCTTGTAAACTTTCTGAAAATTTTACAGTTGGCTCTTGCAAACCAGTTGTAGCGTGCTTCAGCACACCACTGTGTCTGTTGTATTTGGTAAGAAGTTGGTCATATCACTCCAGGCATGCCTTACAGATGTTTATCAGAGCCTTTCCTTCTTGTTTCCTGTGGCTTTTTAAATTGATGAGTAATAGGAAAGCAGATTTGTGGGGTCCATTTAGCTACCAGACCACAGCTTTCATGTTTGTGCATTTGGTTCAGAAGCACTCTGTATTTTGACTGAATTTGTTAGATGTTGTAATAGTTTCCATTTAAAATAATGAAAAAGATTTTATCTAAATTGAGATGTTATTCTTCGTCCTCGTCCCGTGCACATTGAGATCTGTTCAGCAGCCCTGTCTACACCGAGGAGTGACGAATCGCTGACGGTTGTGTTTGCTTGGGTGGGGACAGGGAGCTGGGAAGGGCCGGCGCTACCTCCCATAGGACTGTTGAAACTCTGGAAATGGCCTCACCTTCTGAGACTCGGTTTGGCCCAGTCCAGATTAGTGCAAAGTGAACTGGCTGTTCTTTGAGTCATTTTTTAGCCCTCTGGTTTTCCTGCTGGTGACTTGATCAAGTAAGACCTAAAGGTTGGTCCTGCCTTTTTTTTTTTTTAAACCAGTTGCTTTAGTCAGAAATAGCATATAAAGGTGGCCCAAATTGTGCTATTATTCTTTCCCTTGTCTTCTCCACCTCTACCTGGAGCACTCATTCCCAAGGTCATTTGAAGGATTCTCTGGCCTAATAAGTGAGTCCCACATGGCTCAAGGAGCAGTAGGTCTTGCAATCACTCTTTGGGTAGGAGCTGGTACATTAGTCCAACCCCTAGGCTGTCTCTCCCAGACCTTCCTACCTCCCGGCCACACAGACTCTTGGTTTGGAAGGAGCCCTTGCTGTCTCTCTCCTCCCAAGTAAAGCTTTTGTGTCCAAGACACGTCCAGCTCCATGTGGAAGGGCCCAAGGGGACCCCGGAATGAAGATGTATGGGCCGAGTGGACTCAGCCCCCATGGCTGGCTGCAGAGGCTGGAGGGAGTGGCTTTCATGGCAAGACTGACATTGAAAAAGTCATGTGTTTGGCTGGGAGTCCCATGAAGGGGAAGTGGGGGATGCTAGTTCCCCTTCGTGCTGTGTACCACATCAAGACAGAGCGCAGATGAAAAACCCGGTTAGAGGGCGATGACTGTATCTGAGTCAGAATGGCAGTGAAGGTCTGTGCAGAGAATTCCTCTTCAGAGGAAAGATTCAGAGCCAGCTAAGGTTTGCTGAGGGGCCCTCTCCTCTCTGCCTTTCACCACTATTTTTTCATCACCTGTGATTAAGTCGTTTTTAGATGACCCATTGTAAAGAAATGAAGCCTGGCCCCTAGGCCTTATTGCATGGGATACGAGGATCAACATGTTCTGTGGTTATACCATCAAATTATTTTTTATTGTGCAAAGATATAGATTTCTGCCTATATTATTAAAGAAGATGATTATTTTTGGTCAGTGTGTTAAGATCATATCCTCTTTTCTTCTCAGTTTTGGAAGGGGAGTACTTTTTAGGCCCTTTAATGAAAGAATCATTTTCTCAATAAGCATTTGATTGGCCTGAAGTTACATGGGTAAGAAATTAAATTATGAAAGTACTGGACTTGAGCAAACGTTTGACAAATAGCACGTGCATGTGTGTACTCATGTAGGCGCACTCTCTATGTATGTGTCTGCCCATACATACTTTTTAAATAAAATATCTTTATTTTGAAATAATATCAAACTTACAAAAAAGTTACTGGACTAGCACAAAGAAATGCTCTAAATTCTTCACTCAGATTCCCTAAATGTTAATCCCTTGTTGTGTTTGCTTTGTCATTTTCTATTTACACTTTTTACCTGTTTGAGAGTAAGTTGCAGACACGATGCCCCTTTTTTCCTAAATGCATAAGTGTATTTCCTGAAAATGAGGATCTTCTTTTACATAACCATAGCACAATTATTGAAATAAGGAAAATTAAGTGATACTATTAGCTAATCCACAGAACTCACTCAGATTTCACCAGTTGTCTTCACACCCTTTGTAGCAAAAGAAAATCCTGGGCCACATGTTGCATTTGGTTGTCATGTCTCTTTAGTCTGGAAGAGTCACTCAACCTTGGTCCTTCAGGCCTTTGACATTTCTGCAGAGTGCGGGTCAGTTATTTTATAGAAGGTCCCTCTGTTTGAGTTCGTCTGTTTCATCATGATTAGAGTCAGCATGTACATTTTTTGCAGGAATACCACCAAATAATTGTGTCTTATATATTTAAAAACATATACGCCACTGATGGGTATATGTTAATAGTTTTAACCCCTCCTTTAACACGGTTTTTCAAAGTCAGTTGCCATCCCCTAAAGGGGGCTTTCAGTCATTGAAGGAGGTGATTGTGATGGGAGGATAGCTTGTTCCTTACCGCTCTTCCTCTGCTTCCTGGAGCACAGGCAACATCCAGCTCTGGGTAAGGTGATACATTGGGTCATTGGTAGGGCTTTGAGTACCATAGTGTCTGCAAGGAGTTCCCAGTTCTTCTGCAATCTGAGAATAAAACATAATACCTCTGGTCCTCACAGAGGTATCAGTTAGAAATTCTACTCAGCTGCCAGGAATCGGGACCTGATGACAGGGGCTTAAGCATATCAAGATAATTTTTCTCTTTTCTAGAGGAAGAAAAGTTGCTGATGTTGGTTCAGCTGCCCAAGCATGCAATTCTCTTGACCTTTCACTTATTCAGGACATATGCATTTCATGTCCACTACGTCCTAGGCTGGTGGCCCGCAGGTCCATCCATGAGTAGACAAGGATTCCTGCCCTCTAGGAGCTTACATCCAGTAGAGGGAGACAGACAGTAGATATGATAAAGAAGTAAATTGAGGGGTGTTAGAAGGTGATGGGGGCTATGGGAAAAAAGAAAATAGAGCAAGGTGAAGCAGGTTGGTAGTGCTGGCTTGGGGTCCAGGGGTCAGGCTGACTCCATTGAGAAGGTGAGATTTGAGCCAAGACTTGGAGGAGAAGGGGGAGTGAGCACGGTGGATTCCTAGAGGAAGTGCTTAGACAGGGCCCTGAGTGTCTGGAGGGTTTGTGGAGGAGCAGGGAGGCCAGTATGGGAGCAGAGTGGGAGAAGAGGAGGCCGGAGTGGCAGTGGTGGCTGTGGGACAGATCATGTTGGCCATCCTAGGCCACAGGAAAGACTTTGCCTTTATTCTGAGTGAGGTAGGAGCCACGCAAGGGGTCTGGACGGAGCACCGACATGGTCTGACTTCTATTTTTACAGGTCCCTTCTGGCTGCTGTGTTGAGATGGACTTAGGAGGTGGGAGAGAAGCAGGAACAGGTTAGGAGACTATTTAAAGCTATCCAGGGAAGAGAGGATTGCTGGCTCCACCTGGGGCGATAGCAGTGAAGGTGATGAGAAGTGGTCAAAGTCTGCATACATTTTGAAGTTGCATCCTGCAGGTTTTCCTGAGGGTCTGATTGTCACTTATGAAAGTGACTCCAAGGTTTTTAGCCTGAGTAGTAACTGGAAGGATTGAGTCATTGGTGGTGTTCTCAGCTGAGGCCAGGAGGTAGAGCAGGTTTTAAGGGGAAGATCTGGAGTTTGCTTTTAGACACACTGAGTTTGAGGAGTCTGTTAGACATCGAAGTGTAGATGTATTTAATACATATGATTCTTCAGTGTGAGTAGTAGTCTCTGGTTAGAAATATAAATTTGGGAGTAATCAGCAGATAGATTATATGTAAAGCCACAAGATTTAATGAGATCACCAAAGGGGTGAGGGTGATAGAGAAGAGAAAGGTACCAAGGACTGAGATGTTGGCACCCCAACACTAGAGCACTTTTTCCTCATACTCTCAGAATGGCTGCTGGGTTCGAGCCATTGTATCTGCTTTCCATACAGGAAGAAAGGAGAAGGACAAAATGGCTCTTGCAATCTGATTTGAGGCCCCTTTAAAGAGCCTCCACTGACTTTTACTTACAACTCATTGACCATCCATATCTTAAAGGAGGTTGGGAGATGTCTGAGTTTTAGCTGGGCATCTTATAAGCCCTATCAGTGTAGAGTTTTGCTGTCCAATGGAACCTTCTGTTATGATGGAAATGTTCTGTACCAACACCGTCTAATATGGTGGCCAATAATCATATATGACTATTGAACCCTTGAAATGTGGCCAGTGCCATTAGGGAATAGACTTTTTACTTTAATTTTAATTAATTTAAATTTAAACTTAAATAAATACTTGTGGCTAATGGCTACCATGTTGGACAGTGCAGATATCAAAGTTTTGTTATTAAAGGAAGAGGAGAGGTGGATACTGGACAGACAGCTCGTAGCTCGTAGCTTCTGCCACAGTAGAACACGGAGCCTTCGGGGGCACTGGTCACACAAAACAAGCCTCACAGACAAATGGAAACAGGAATGATTGGCTTGTGGTCAAATTGACCGTTTAATTTTGCATGCAGATACGTTGATTGAAACCTGAGTTTCAAGCATGCCATGGAACATAGTCTCTCCCTCTAGGGTTCTTTTGGAATGTCCACACACAGTGTTTATATCCACATACATATGGGCCCCATATACAATGGGGGAAACAGAACAGAGAAAGTTGGATGTTTCACCCCAAGTTGATCATTCAGAGAGTGGCCCAATCTTGCATCTAATGCTTTCTGTTCTCAGTGGCATAAAACTGTGTGGAAGGAGGCAGCATCGAGGGTAGAGGTGGAGTCGCTGAGTCAGAAAGGGACGAGGGCATTTTAAGGTTAGAGACATACAGAATTGCCTTTTAGTGCAGAAAGGCCTTCATTCCTGATGCTTTTGCTAGTACTCGGCAGAGAGATTCCTTTTCAGCCCAACATTTGTGAAGCGCAGGAATTGAAGCACTTTTCCTGCTTAGGGTGGCATGGGCTGGGTTGGGTGGACCAGGTCTTGCTCTGGTCAACCACATGGTTTTAGGCAGGTTGCTTCACCTCTAGTGCTGAGCTCCAGGTTCCTCAGCTGAGAGTGGGAAGAATCATACTGACTTCTTTGTAGGGGTCTGGTAAACCTTGGGCCCCCTTTGCCCTCTCCTCTACTCCATCTTTCCCTCTACTTAACTGCCTCTGCATTTGGAATGGATCAGGACTTGTTTCATAGTTGTTTGGGGATTTTTATTTTTTTAATGATTAGAAACAGATGGTGAAAAAAAATAGAAAGTGTGGAGCAAATAAGAAATCTCTGCGAGAAGAGAGAAGGGCAGATGGTAACAGCTCTGCCAGCTGACATTTCTTCTTCACCTGGAGCAGAGCAGGTCGGAGCCTCTCAGTTACCTTCACAAGCCGGTTGACACAGGCTCCTCGAACTTCAGTGTGCACCTGGGGACTTTGTTAGACACAGCCCCTGGTGCGGCAGGTCTGGGGTGGATTCCTAGCAGCTCCCTGTGGGATGGTGGCGCTGCCGGTCCATGCACCACCAAGCAAGGAGCTCGGAGAGAGACGTACCGAAAATTCCCATGAAGCGTGAGGGACAGAGACCATGAGCTGGCAGTTGATGCAGGCATCAGAAGTGAGCAGGCCTCAAAGGGCTGGATGCCTCTCGCCTCTCACTGGCTGTGAGAGAGTCCTCGTCAATGACACGGGCTGGATCTCCAGGCAGTGATGTGCTGACGTCATCATGATCTTGTGCAGCTCACAGGCTCACGCTGATACCTGTTAATAGAGGGTGTGCCCCTTTTAGGAGGGTGGTGTGGGCTTAATTTCCTCTACATTCACTGCCTGTTGCTTGAAGGACAGTGTTGTCAGCAGTGAACTTACTGAACAAGACTTTTTTTTTCTTTTAGCAGTTCAGTGTTTTGGGCACAGCTATGTCAGAAATCTGTTTCCCCTCCCCAAAGACTGGGAAGCTCTTGAAATACAATCTCTTATTAAGCAGAAAATTTGAAAGTGGTTTTCCTTCTCCTTTCCTTGGGTCTGTTCTCTTGGGTCAAACAGAGTCTGAGAAGCCAGCCTGGAGGTTGTGTGGTTTCTTCCTGCATTCGTGGGAAGATAGCAGCCTCATGCAGTTTCTTCCCTGGCAGGTTACCTTGGGCCACCAGCCTCCTGGGTGACCTCTGTTTACAAGGATGGAAAATTTGTTGGTTGCAATGAGTGTGCACTGGGTGGCAGAAAGCGTTCTGTCACCTGTGGGAAGCTCCCCCACTAAGGAAGCCCACCCCTTCCAAGCAGCTGCTTGCAGGTGGCTTTGGGGGTCTTCTCATAAGATAGACCCAGCCCCATGTCATTGGAGTCAGGATAATGGTGGGTCCAAGGAATAGTGTGTCCACACACATCCTGGGAGATTTGTGTGAAAAGGGTGACAGAAAGTTGCTGCTTTTTAAAAATATATTAAGGGCTGTGTAAATAAAAAGAAATTAAGTTGTAACAATAATAATAGGTGTCTTTTATTAAGCATTTATTATGTGCTAAGTTTTCCATGCACATTTAGTTCTTATAAAGAGCCCTATTACATATAATTAATATATTACTATATACATAAATTTTATGTATCAGAATACATACATATATTAAAAAATCAAGTCGCATTATGTAGTTGAAAAATCTGTGGTTGAATGTCTAATTTACTTAAGATCTCACAGCTGATAAGCAGCAAAGTCTTGGGTTTGAATTCCATCCAGCAACTCAGTAGTTCTGCAGCTTTGAACACACTGTACAACCTTAACCGGATGATCACACCGGAGATGATGGCTGCCATCATTACTATGACCCAGTCAGTCTGAGGAGGAGAAAACCCTGTCCTGGGTGGCCTGTTTCTGGGTGAATTGGCACCAGGTTTCCCATGTTAGTTGGAGAACTTGAGCTCGAAGCTGCTGTTGTACAGGTGTGTCCACATCTAATATGCTCTGTGGTGAGAAAAAAAGCTCAGTGTGGGCCAGGGAGCCCAGAGTCAGTGGGAGTCCTGGGGATCGGAGGTTCTCTTTTCTTCTGTTTCATCGGCCCTGTCTTTGGCTTCAACAGTTTAAAAAAACAACTGTTGTTCAAGCCTCTTTTGAGAAACCTGAAGTCTGGTTCATGCATTCCGCCCATCAGTGAGTGTGGAGTGCCTGTGGGGTGCAGGCGTGTGCTGGGTCCGGGGAAACAGATATGAAAGAGACCCAGCCCTGCCCTTGAGCAGCTCCGGTTATTTCACACCTGCCTCTGGGGCGCTGTCTTCCTTGGTTGCTCCCAGATTTGCCCCTGCCACCCCATGCTTCCCTATTTTCAGATTGCTTCTATGCACACCACTGACACAGTGACTTATATCCAGGTGTACCTGGAACAGTCTAGTTAATGCCTTTTGTCTCAGTGTAAGCATCCATAGTTCTCTTTCACTCTCAAGTGTTCCGATTTGGATGGTACCCCATTTCTTGAGCATTCATGTGTGCCAGGCATTGGGCTGAGCTCTAGGGAGGTGGAGACCAGTAAGACATGGCCCCTGCCTCCCAGGAGCTCTTGGTCTGCCAGGGTATCTGTTCTGAATGCCGTGACTTGGCAAGTCAAACAGGCCCAAGCCTTCCAGACTGCTTGCTTTGGCTCTACCTGTGCAGAACTTCCTTTCTGTTTCCAGAGCCGGCTGCCAGGCTTCCTCCCCCAGGATGATTGCCCATCACCCTGGTCCCCAATTCCTCTCTGCCCACCCTCCGCTTCCCCTCCTCCCTAGGGTAGGCTGTGGGCTTTCTGGTCCTGAGCTCCCTCAGACCTTAGCTATCTTAGCACCTTCTTCCAGCCTGTATTTGTGTTGCTTGGGTATTTGTGTTTTATCTTCTCTCCTAGACCATAGGTTCTTTTAGGGCAGGGAGCTTATGACATTCAGCACTGTCACCCTAGGCCATTCCTAGGGATAGGACTCCCAAAATCCTTGTCAAATAATTGAGTAGATTCCAGTGTTTTTTCTTCCGTACTGTCTCTTTCTAAGGATGAGTAAAGACTTAATGGATTAAAGTTGAAAGGAGAGATTTCAAGTAATTTCTTATAATAAAACAAACTTTTCTGAACCTGGAAAAGTGGTGGATGAGACTGTATGAGCACACACACACACAGCATAACCACTTTAGGGCCATTCAATAAGAATTGCTTTGTGGATAATTTCTCTCCTTAGGTCTAACTGTACTACAGTGAGAATACAGGGGTCAGATATTTGCCCCACAGGGTCGGTGTGAGGATAAAATGAGACATCACTTGCAAAGTGCTAAGCTCAGCACACTGGAAAATATGCAAACACACGTGGTAAATCCACTGAGCTGGAATTTCCAGGCAGGTGTTCGTGCTGTCTCTTGTTAGCCCTTTGTGATTTAATTTTTTGTTTGTTTAATAACAAAATAAAGACCTGCCGGATGGTGATTGTGCAGTCACAGATACACTCTGTTGCACGTGCCTACCCAGCTTACTTAACTGCCTCAGAAAGAATGAGGGAGAGACTACAACAATTTCAGGAAATGGTTCAAGGCTGTGTCACCTTTAAGAAAACCACGCAGAGCAGTCACCTTTTGCAGAACGGCAGCTCCCTGGAAGGCCTGGTGGCAAGTAGTGAGGCCCTTGGTTTAGGTGAAGGGAAGCCATGCTTAGGCCCCAAGGCAGTGAGGCCTCCCTCCCTTCTGCCTGGAATGAGGAGTTATCCCCACGGTGGAAACTCAAGAGCAGCACTGTCTGATAGAGATTCAACGTGAGCCACATAATGCAATTGTAAATTTTCTAGTAGCCCCATTCAAAAAGGTAAACAGGTAAAATTAATTTCAATAACATGTATCAGTTTGCTAGGGCTGCCATAACAAAGACCACAGACTGAATAGCTTAAAATAACAGAAATTGGTTTGCTCCCAGTTCTGGAGGCTGGAAGTCCAACATAAGGTGTTTGCAGGTTTGGTTTCTTGTGAGGCCTCTCTCCTTGACCTGCAGATGGCTGTCTTCTCGTGTGTCCCTGCATGTTCTTTCCTCTGTGAGCACATATCCTTGGTGTCTCTTTGTGTGTGTTCCTTGTTTTATAAGGACACTAGTCAGATTGGTGGCACAGGTACCAGGGCATTGTGGTGCGGGTAGTACTCAGCCCACCCCCTAATGGCCTCAATTTATCTTAATCACCGCTTTTAAAGGCCCAATCTCCAAATACAGCCACATTCAGTAGTACTGGGGGTTAGGACTTCAACCTGTGAATTTTGGGGGAACACAGTTCAGCCCATAACAATATATATTATTTAGTCCAATATATCCAAAATATAATAATTTCAATACCTAATCAATAAAATATTAGGAGCATAGATATTTACATCTTTCCTGTACTAGGGCTTTGAAATCTGGTGTGTATTTTAGCCACATTTTACAAGCTCATTAGGCACACGTGGGTAGTGGCTACCATATTGGACGGTGCGGGTCTAGAGACCAACCTCCTAATCACTTCGGGTGACCTTGAGATTGTTGCAGAGAGGCCTGAGTGAATTCATATGTACATATGCAGTTCCTGAACCTACCAATAGTAAAAGTATACCTTCAGACTTCTGAGCTTCCGGTAAGCATTTTGCTGTTATAAAGGTTGCCTTCATACTTAGGTTAGGAAAGGTGGTTTTGACTTTCCTGAACTGGGGTTTCTGGAGTTCCATGAGCATGGTGATGAGGGTCTGCACGATCTTTTCAGCATTTCAGAAAGCCTGTTGGGGGTCACGCTGATTGCAGTCCAGCTGCTGCTAAGGTCAGCATCGCTTTCCGCTGGCGTTTTAGTCAGTACAGTTTGCCCTTGACCCTGTGACAATCAAGCTTTCTGCTGGGCTTTTGATGACACTGTAGGAGTTCCTGGGGGCATGCCTAGAGGGTGGTCCATGGTTCACCCCCAGGCTCAAGCACAAGCCTTCCAGTGACTCATCTGTCAGCCCTGAAGTAAGCGAGCACTGTTGCTGGTAAGTGCTTCCTGTGTTGAAGTCAGGGCATAAGCATTTCCTGTGTGTCACATATAATGCTCCCCACCTGTATGGAATGCCTGGGAAGTGCAGCCCTGGTCTGCCTACAGCTGTTCTGCCAGTGGGGTTCCTCCTATTCTCAGAGCAGAGAGCTACAGATGGGGCACTGGGGGCCACGACAAGCAGCCCTTAGCTCTGGTCTCCCGTTTGTGGGAGGACTCCGCTGTGTCTTGCAGCCCATCTGGCATTGAGTGGTATATAGATAACCCAAAAGCTCTTCTTCTGCCAAACCAATGTCCGCCTCTGTGTAATCCCACCTACCCCTCCTACCTCTGCCCCTGAGCAGCCACAACATCTGTCTGTCTGTCCCCTGACCCCTGCCCACTTCCCCCAGGCTAAGCATCCTGAGCTCCTTTGGGTCTCCAGCTTGTTATCCCCGTTAGAGTTGTCCATATTCTTTGTTTTTATTCCTTTCTTCCTCTGTAGCTGACCTTTTAGGCATTTTTCTCACCTCCCACTGTGAAAGGTCAGGGAAAATAAAGGAGAAGAAATTTCAACCAACTAGTTTTGCTTCTCATCAGCAACAGCGTTAGGGAAGTTGCCTGCGGTAATGAGGTTAAATGGTTGTTTTCATTCCTTCCCGTTAGCCACTTCCCTCTAGCTGGCTGGTATAATCCTATCACCTGGAACCACAGCTGGCTCCCTTCTTCTGCCACATTGGCAGGTACATATTGGTCTGGATTAAACAGTGATGTTTATTCACGGGGCTCTCCTGAATCTGACATTTTTCCCCCTTTTATCCTATACCTCCCCCGGCTTGATACCCTTCTTCCCATCAGCTGTGTTAGAGAAATGTTAGCATGCAGCAGATGTATCCTTACCTGTCCAATTAATGAGCCAAAAATTACATAATCTTATGTTACAACCAACATAGTCTGGCAAGAAATATAAATGAATTCAGAGGTTTAGTATAATCTTATTAAGCATAAAGCCATAAAGAGCTCCAAAAATACTTTAAGATGCTTGGCATTAGGAACTGTCTCATTTGTCTCCATATCCCCAGCACCAAGCAGAGTAATTGATATTGACTAATTGCCCCATAAATGTGCACTGAATGTTAGAAAAAGCTGGAGTATGTCTAAGATGAGCATACACTTAAATTGTTCTACTAGACATTTACAGTGTTATCTTTTACATTTAGATCAGTCATCTATTTTGAGTTAAGTTTTGTGTACTGTTCAAGATATTCTAAGTGAAAAAAAATGCTGATTGATTGTCATCTTGAGTAGACCAATACCTGTCAGATCATATAATCTGATAGCTTGAAACACTTGATTGCTTGGTGCCAACATTTTGAGGTTGGCTTCAGAGGTGGCAGCCAGTAACTTCCCTTGTCCCCCTGAATTGGGGGTTGTCATAATGAAATCTTGGGTTGAAGCAGTGCATTTTCACCATCCCACCCCAGGGGATTGTGGTACAGGCTGTGCCCAGCACACACTTTGCTTACCTGTGAGCCAGGGGCTCTGTGGGGTAGAGAATCTCATCTCCCCATTCTGGATGCACCAGCACCTTCGCCACTCATCCCCTGCTGTGGAATATTGAGATTCTTTCACATTTCCCCCTGTTACTATCATGCTGCTGTGAGCATCTTTGGGCACTTGACCATCAATTCTGGAAGATAAATTCCTAGGTATAGCTTTGCTGGGTCAATGTTACAGTCATTTATGTTCCCTCACATGTTGGCTGTGGTCACTGGTGCTGTCCTCTGGCTCCATCACACCCACCTGAAGTCCAGTGCAGCAGGCACTGGGTGTGGCTTGGTTTCTCATACCTTGTCTGTCAGTACTTGGTGCTCTGTCATCTTACACGGCAGCAGTGGTTCTCTGGCTGATCATTTTTATGGAATGGTCCTTGGTAAGACCCAGACCCCTGTTGAGATCACTCAATGACATAAAGAATGTTATTCTTTATACCAGCATCTCCCAAAGCATCTTTTCAAAGGATGGTAACACACTTTATGTCAAAAAACAAAACAAAGTTCTGTATTCAAATACATTTTGGAACATGCTGCATTTAACACACTGTTTAACATTGGACGGGTTTCTTTATTGCAGGACTTCACTGAGCTTTTGAAGACAAGACACAAACGGAGGATGCACTTTTGGCATTTCCCAAATGTGCTTGACCACAGAACACTTTTCTCTCCTGACACTTAGGAGACATTGTTACAATATAGATTAGTTTTCTGTAAATAATTTGGCTTTATGCATTCATACACTTTTTCTCCCTGTTCACATGGAAACTCTTCATTAGCCTCACATTTTAATAATAGAACTTAGTGATGCTTCATATCTAGATATTTTTCTCAAGGTCCTTCTCATCAATAAGATCTCTTTAAAGACATGGCAGGCCCTAGTACTAATCTCCAGGGGCGTCACCATTTATAGACTTCCATCAATCCTGTGGTCACTTAATTGTTTTGTTATATTTTTAGTGGCCTCCTAGGCTGTGGAAGACTTTCTGAAAGCCCATATCTCATGCTAAATTTAGCTGGACTTTTAGCAGCCTTGATTGATAGCTGGCCTTAATGGAAGAAAATGTGATCCTCTCTCCTCCTCCCCTGTCATTAAATTATTACCAATTTATGACAAGAGGGAGCAGCCACTGGATAAGTGGGTGTATTTTTTAAAATGGTGACATATCATCAAGATGGATATACTTTTCCCTTTAGCTCAACAGGCACCTGTTGAATGCCTGTGCATGCAAACATCACGCTGGGCCGGGGCCCTGGGGCTTCCCCCGACAGTCTTGGAGCCCAGAGCAGAGCTCCCGGCCAGGCTCGCCCCATCGTGCAGCCAGAGCCATCCCCACCAAGACTCAGTGAGGAGAAAGGGGTAAAAGAAGCCCATGGATTTACAGACATTCTGAAATACCAACCCTAATGAGAGGAGGGAAGGGGAGTTGGGATTTAAGGTATAAGTGAGGGTAAAGGGTTTGAACACAGTAGACCTGATCTTGGGCCTCTGAAGACCTGCCCTAGTATAACTGTGCTGAGGGTCTGTGGCTCTCCTGCCCTGAGTGAGGACCCAGCTGGAGTGTGGCTTCTACCTTTGTAAGCCAGCCTGATGACCTGAGGCGTGTTGCTTACCTCCTTGGATTCCCAGCTTCTGCTTCTGCAACATGGAGATAATGTCGGATTGTGATGAGGATTAGCAGAGATAATTTATCCAGAACGCCCCAGAGGGTGGTTAGCACATAGTTAGTGCTCCTCGTGGGGCTATTCACTCTCCCTTCCCTGTGTCCTCGGGAGCCTGGGGTGTTGCCTTGGCTTCTGGTTAAAGGCTAGGTTGGCAAATTAGAGCGAGGACCTGCGTCCTATGGTGATAGCTGTAGGCCGGGGTGGAGATAGGGGGCTGGCAGACCAACTGATCAGTCTGTGTTCCCAAGACCTGTGTAAAGCAATGCACGAGAAGGCAAGCCATGGAGCTCAAAGATACAGAGAGATAATTGCCATATATGTCATGGGGCCAATAAGCCTACACTGTGCAACTGTAGACAAGTGCTTCTTACCTGGAGTGTGCATAGCGTCGTGTGAGGGCTTATTTAAATAGATTGCTAGCAGTGAGTGCAGATTTTCAGATGGGGAAGGTGAAACAGTTCTGGAGATGGGTGTCTGAGTTGAGGCCTGAGAATCTGCATTGGTAGCAAATTCCCAGGTGATGCTGATGCTGTTGGTCTGGGGACCACAGTGTGGAACCCCTGCTGATTGGGTTGGAAGTGACACTGGGAATCATTTAGCCAGAAATACTTGGGCCCATTGAGTGGTCATGAAATTGGTTGTATCTTTCAGTAGTTCTTCTAAATGATAAGGAACTCAGAAAATTTCATTTTGTCCATGCCCAAAGCATTCCATGATGGGCACATATGCTGAGGGCAGTGACCCTGGCTCCCACTCTCTCTCTTTCTATATGTATAGATATAGATAAATATGTAAAATAACTTCTTATTTTGAAATACTTTAAGACTCATAAGAAGTTGCAAAAATAGTATGGTTGTCTTCCCTTATCCATGGGGAATGTAGTCCACGATCCCTTAGTAGATGCTTAAAACCATGGATAGTACTGAACCCTATATATACTACATTTTTTGGGTCTGATAACTGAGAGAGCTGCTAAGTAACTAATGGTCAGGTAGGTAGCATATTCAGCGTGGATATACTGGACAAAGGGATGATTCATACCCTGGGCATGATGGCACAAGATTTCATCACACTGTTCAGGACAGTAAGCAGTTTAACACTTACGAAGATAAGGTGGACTACTGTCTAGAAAGTGTTCATATATTTTACCCAACTTCTCCCAGTGGTAACATCTTATATATGCATAGTACATTATCAAAACTAGGAAATTGATGTTGGTTTAATATTATATATTCTTTAAGAATGCTCATCTCAGAACTAGGAGTAAATTTTCTTTTCTTTCAGAGAAGGGCCTCGCTCTGTTGTCTAGGCTGGAGTGTAGTGCCATGATCATGGCTTACTGCAGGCTTGAACCCCCGGGCTCAAGTGATCTTCCCACCTTAGCCTCCCAAGTAGTAGGACTATAAGCACACACCACAATGCCCGCTTAATTTTTAACATTCTTTTTATAGAGACAGGGTCTTGCTATGTTGTCCAGGCTAGTCTCAAACTCCTGGCCTCAAGTGATCCTCCTGCCTCAATCTCCAAAAGTGCTAGCTAGGATTACTGGTGAGGCACTACACCCAGCCTAGGAATCTATTTTCAACTATCTTTAGCCCCACTTTGGCAAGGCCAGGCAGGATAAGTGCTAGGGTTCCTCAGACAGATTTGTTTCAGTCTTTAGCAGAGTCTTCTGAAGACTGGTTACAGAGGAGAAAGATCTAGACTGGACCAATTTCATGTAGTCATCACCTGTGGCTTATGGCTAATCAGCTTATTCTTTGGAATTGACTGTCTTGGGAGGTAGCGAGTTTCTCATCACTAGAGATATTAGTGATGAGATCTCTATCCCTAGCACCGAGAGAGAGCTCGGACCAGATGTCCTCTGAGTGTCTTACTCCTTAAAAATCCCGTGGTTCTCTCAATGGTTTTGTCAGAGTTTCTAGCTAACAGTGATTAGACTGTTAACTGTGTGACAGTGCAGGTTGATGTCACCTTCCTGGGCTGTGGTCTAATTAGTGTGAGAGATGAACTGGGCTACGGAAGAGGGGTTGGTGTTTACTGGGTTGATGAAGAGTTGTGAGGGTAGAGTTTGAGGGAAGGGGAGACGTTCCAGGGAGAGGAAACAGCTCATGCAAAGGTCCTGTGGTTGGCCTTTGCAGTATAGGGGATGTTGAGAAACCTTGGTATGATAAATCGTAGGTCTCTGGAGCAAAGCAGTGGCTGAGCATAAAGCTGGATTAGACTTGGCCACCAACTTCTGCTGATGACAGAACGTTGGTACAGGTTGAACATCCCTAATCCAAAAATCCAACTCTGAAATGCTGCAAAATCTCAAACTTTTTGAGTGGCTGACATGATGCCACAAGTGGAATATTTCACACCTTAGCTCATGTGATGGGTTACAGTCAAATGTGGTCAAAACTTTGTTTATGAACAAAATTATTAAAAACATTGTATAATTTACCTTCAGGCTATATGTATAAGGTATGTACAAAACATAAATGAAAGTTTCATGTAGATTTGGATCCCATCCCCAAGGTATCTCATTACGTATATGCAGATATTCTAAAAAAATCTGAAATCTCAAACACTTCTGGTCCTAAGTGTTTCAGATGCAAGATTCTCAAGCTATGCTCTGAAGCTATGTTGAGAATGCATATCTTTGAGTAGTGCCAGCGAGAGGTTTTAACACATTAACTGCCATGTGAGTTGTATTTAACTCACGCTAGTTTTGAGCCCAGGGTCTTGTGAAGCATGTGCAACTCACATGTCTCTTTACCCTGGGAGCTGCGTGAACTATTTTTCAGGTTGCATGTAACTCACACACAGAAAACAATAAAAAATAATAAATTTTTCATTAAATTAGATAGGATCGTTTTTGCTCAAAGTTTTTATTCTATTTTTGTAATAAAATGCTGTGGCCCCAAGGGGAAAAAAAATTTTTTTTCTAGTGTGCAGTCAATGTTAAACTATCTGAGGATCACACAGCTGTGAGGAAGCAGCTCCCCTGAAGCAGGGTTGGTCAGTGATTTTGCCATGCCCCAAAGCAGCTGCCTTGATCCCTCCAAGCATTTCTGCCCTGGGTTTGGCCACCCTGGACTTGGCCAGACTCCTCCTCATGGATGCAGCAAAGACCCAGTGGGATGCACCTCTCAAGTGCTGGAGAGCTTTAGAGTCCTGTGGGCTATTCTGGTCACCGCTATTCTTAAATGTTGAGTGTCCAAAAGATTCATGAACTGCATCTGGAGTGGGTGGAACCCTTTGGGACGGGAGTGGGGGAATGAGGCAGCTATGAATTGCAAAGAGGACTGTGGGGACCAGGTTGTCTTACAGGTTTCTTTTGAACCACAGATAGGCTTGGTGGTAATGGAAGTGGACAGAGTTGGGTTGACTCTCTAGCGGTGACTCCTTGCCCAGTCTATCACCCCTTGGTATCATCTGTCAGACTCACTTGGGGTATATCATTTATAAGTTCAATTAAAGGAACATGTGAAGTTCCCAGAGGAGAAGGGTCCGATCTACCTCTGTAGTTGACCTGGGTGAGGACTACTGGGAATATTTGCACCTCTTTGCCAAGGAAAACTTTGGCATTTGGGAGTTTCCTTCAATTTCCAAAAATACAGAGGTTCTTATTTTAAGCCTTTTTCTTTTTAATGGCAGAAGGGAAATAGTGGGATAGAATAACTCCAGGGAGTAGAGAGATGAGAAAATATTAGAAAAAATAATTCAGAAGTAGAGCTGGGTGAGAATCCAAGTTATGAGAAGCTACTGATGAGGCTGTTTGTGTTGCATGCTAGGAATATATCCAGGAGCAGTGGGCCTTTTGTAAATTAGGCCTGTCGTTCTCCAATTGCTTTGGAAACTGAGGCCCACCCGGCCAGAAATATATGACCCTCCTTTTTTGAGAAGAAACTGTAGACTTTACGAGTGGTAAGTTAAAACAGAAGAGGAAGCCCAAAGATAGTCCCTGGCAGTGGTGGTTGGATGGGAGGCATCTCATCAGAGACACTTTTTTAAGGCAGGAGGGGACCCATTGCAATACTGAGTGCCCAGAGTTGCTGCTTCCTGGCCAGGGGTCAACCCGGGGCGGGGAGCTCAGCTAGAGGCAGCGTGTCTCACGTAGGACTCGTCTGGGAGATTGAGAGAGCACAAGATCTTAGCTGTGCTTATGGGGAGCTTCAGGTCTCACAAAACTACATCGGTGCTGCCCATGGTTTAGGTTCAGTGAATGAAATGATTAAGATCAAGACAATTGTACAAGAAGGCTGGGCCCACCTAGCAAACTGAGAAGGGTCTTGGGTGAGAGGTGATTCAAGTGGCTAGATGTGCTGCCTCCTGGACATTAGCCAGAAGTGGGCGGGACAAGATGAACTAGAGCACTCTTCTGGTCCCATAATCCAGGGCAGTGGCTCTCATTTGAGACCTGTGGTTCTTAAACTTTCATGGGTGGCAGAGTCACCTGGAGGACTTGTTAAAACACAGATTGTTGGGCCCCACCCCAGAGTTTCTGATTCAGTGGGTCTGGTGAGGGGGTTGGGAGTACGTTTCTAACCACTTTCTGGAGATGTTGGTGCTGCCTGTCCTGGAACCACACTCTGAGATCTGTTGATCTAGGCTGCAAAGAAGGTCTGCATCCTTGGGAGGGAATCTACTTTCTACTTTCTTAGAAAGGCACCAGGAAGCCAAGGGGATACCTGGAGCCAGAAGATTGCAGGGGAATATGGCAGGGAGAAGCCCCTGTCCTGGGCATGCATCACCCTCTGAGGATCTGTCATTCTTTATTCATCCTGCTCTTCCGCTTGCACTTCAGTCTCTGAAATTCAAAAGGGAAGCTTATGATACTGCATTTTTTGGTTAAGGAAAGAAGGGAACTGAATTGCCTGCCATATGGGGTTTGGGCTGGTGAGAATCATGGGGTTTTGTAAATTATTTTCATAGCCTGTTGAGTTCTGTCTCAGGATTTCAGCAGGATCCAAGGCGTACGATGTGGACCATTAACATTCAGCTGGAACCTGCTGGATCCTGCTCTGTGAACATGTCCAGGAGGCTCTGAGGTTGTGAGCATGTCACTCATGCACAAGTCAGAAAGTTGTCTTTATTTTTCCCTTGTGTTTTTTCAAGGGAGCTTGAGTAGCAGGATTGTTATTGAGAGTACTTTTTAAGTTTCCAATAATTAGACAGGAAATGAACTGAATGCGACTTTGCATTTTACCCTCAAGAAAGGCCTTGTGGTAGGGTGGTTAAGGGCATGGCCTGGCTTCTGAATGCCTGGTTTGCAATCCTGGTTCTGCCACTTCATCACTGTGTGATCAAGGGCCGTGATGTGGCTTCCCTGTGCTTCAGTTTCGTCACCTATAAAACTGGGATAATACCGGAACCTATTTGATAGGATTGCTGTAAGGACTAAACAAGGTGATGCAGCTCATGCAATTAGAATTGCACCTGGCACTAACAGAAAAAGGGCAATGCATTTAGTTATTACCTCAAGACTTGAGGCATCCAAAGGCCTATAAGGTATGATGTTTGTGTATATACCCTGTTAGGAATAGAATCCTTAGTTTTACTACCTATCAAAGATTATGTAGACGCTAACAATGTGCTATCTAGAGAAAACCGGCTGGAGGGAGGAAAAATGGTACAGTTCTAAAATTCTTTAAGCCTCATCTTGTTTTTTGCCTCTTACTGCTTTCATCATCACCTCCCATCCTAATTTTCCAACAAGCCTTAAACAGCATTAAGGAGTCATAATTCATGTATCTAAAATGAAGGTATATATGATTTTGGTAAGACCTCACGTATGACGTTGATAATAATACCTTACAAACCCAGCTTCACACTCTCCTCCTTTCAAAAGGTCTTTGTGTGCCGTGTCCCATTTAATCTTTACCACATGCTGTTAGTCCCATCTTACACTCTGTACAATGAAGACTTCAGAGAAGTGACTGGCCCAGGATCTACAGGTGTGTTCATGCTAGTGCTGAGATTTTAACCTCATCTCCTGCTTCCGGGACCACCTTCTTTCCACTGTGTGTAACTGTTTTGTCACTTTGGGTTGTCATTCAGACTTGTGATTCTGTTAATTGAAGGATGATGCTCCAGTACCTCTTGCTCTGTAACAAACCACCCCAAAACTTGGGGGTATGAAACAACTATTTTATTTTGCTCATGGATTCTGTGGATTATTCAGACTGGACACAGGGGATACCTTGTTGGTGTCCCATGCTGTTTGAGGCCTCAGCTGGGAAGACTTAACCACTGGAGCTGGCATCACCTGGGGCATCTTCACGCACGTCGGGCAGGTGTCTGGCTGGGGCCAGGGACCTTGGATGGGCTGTCGGCCAGAACACCCACAGGTGGCCTCTCAACATGGTATTTCTGCATGGGCTGATTTGGGTTTCCTCAGAGCATGGCAACAGATTCCTTGTGAGATTTTTGAGAGAGCAGGTGGGAGGGGAAAGGCACTTTTATGATCTAGCAGATGACTTCACAGAAGGAAATACATTTTTATATTTCAAGAAGAGAATGTGAGCTACATGTGCCAAGCACAGGGAGCCATAAGTGAGGGTCCTGAGTGGAGGATTAGGTCAGTGTGGACACTGTGGAGGGCGCAGATGAGGACGAGGGCTCTGGGTCATTTATTCACCCCACAAATATTCCATCTGTCTCTGAGCCAGGCAGAGTGGGCAGGGCACACAATCCAGTGGTGCTTCTGACAGTCAGTTCACATGGGAAGCCTAGGACTCATTCCATAGTGTATTCTCACCCTGTTGAAAATTTGACCTTACCGAAGATCATTTTAAGATTTATTTATATTTAGCGCAGGCCCTGCAAAGTTCCACTTACTATCTAAAAAGTGAAAAGTTCATCTCAGTCAATGTCCTGTCTTGCTTATATTTAAGTCAAATGGGAAGGAAAAAAAAATTGACACCAGGAGAAGATTGGTTGTAAAAGTTTATCTTACATTTATGTGAAGTTTATTTTCAGTCCTAATGTTCTTTATAGGGTAGGTATTTCTTTTAAGACTGTTAATAGTGTATTTCCTTTTCATTTGCCACTCCCCACCAAAATAAGCTCTCTTTTACTTTTGAATCGGCTTCATGTCCTCCGAATGTCCAACTTTAAATAATGGTTGGAGAAGCTCCAGGTTAAGTAGAGAGTAAAATCCCATTGCTTTTTGACCTTTGGGTTAGGATCAAGTGTGGTGTAATAAAACACCAGTCCCAAGAGTCACCTTTGCTGATTTTTTTTCCTATTATTCTTTCCTGTTATTCTGTATTCATGCAAGTCTTGCAGCCAAGGATTGTTACAATAAGATCCAATCTGAAATTAAAACTTAAGGTTTTAACCAATAAGCTATAAAGCTGTTGAACTCCCACTGGGATGTGGTTACCTTTTCCTAAACTTCCTGAGTTGTCTTCTCTTAGCCCCACAGTTGATTTCTTACTGAGCCTCTGGAAAGTTCCCTGCCATTGCACTGTCATTTCCCGTCAGAGTGGGGAATATTAACTGTGCAGACCTCTGTAGGGCACAGGCTTTGCAGCTGTACTCCTTCAGTGAAGGAGGAGGACTCTCTGGGTGGGGCTGGGCTCGGCCCTTCCGGGTGGCGCAGGTCTCGGGTCACGTTGGAAGAGTAGGTCCGTGTCGACATTAGGGCCACAGCAGGATCAGAGCCACTTGGCCCAGACTTTCAGAGGTGGAGCCCATTCTCAGAACCTTCCAGAAGTCCTGCCCTGGAATTGCCTTCAGGAGTCTTTTTGATCTGTGTACAGAGTATATTTCCTTGGAGGCAGCTCCCTGAAGGGCCCCTTGAGTCCAGGCTAATAGAGAAGGTCGGGGGCCACTCTACACAGTTGCACTTCAATGTTTGGTGATGAAAGGATGTCCATTGGTGAGAATCTTGTTGGCAAGGAAGTTTACACAACCACAGACTACTTGTCATCCCAAGGGACCCATGTCCCAAGCAGTTGGTGAGCTCACCCTTGTGCATTCCTGTTTTGCAGAAGCAGGTTCTAGATTGTCCCGTTTGCTAGTGTAGAGGCAGCACGGAGCACTGCCAGGAGGAGGAGGCCCAGTTCACCGGTTGGCCTTCAGCAGGAGTTTAAAAACACATTCCACTAGACCCACACCTGCTAGTGTTTTGTTCATGCTGCTATTTACTGTGACTTGCTTTGCTGTCTGCTATTTAAGGGTAAATAAAGGCAGTGAGAGTCACAAAAATAACACTGATGAAGGCTAGCATGTATTGAGTGCTTACTACACCCAGGCTCTATTCTAACCTCTTTAGAGTTGTCTCTCCTGGTCTTCGCCACAGCCTGTGAAGTATGTACTGTCATATAGCTGCAAGGAAACTGAGGCCCAGAGAGGAAAGTGACTTTGCCTGAGGTCTTATAAGCAGAAAGCAGTGAGGCAGGACCCAAGCCCAGGTTGTTGGGCTTTGGGCTTCTGCTGTCCTTTGGCTGTCTTGTGGAATGTCCAGGCCATCCTGATGGGGGGCGCTGACCAAGGTGACAAAGGATGGCTGTAGAAGCGTGGCTGTGTGACTGCAGATAACCCACTTGCCAGAAATGGGGCTCTCTGCAAAGTGCTGTGGGCACTGTGGAAGCAAGTCATTAAAACCCAAAGGATTTATTCTTCTGATAATAGGTCAAGGTTTTAATAATTGAGTTTTACGGGGACTAATTTTTGACTCCCTGAAAATTGATCTTAAGAAAAAACCTGGGTGAAAGAAAGGGTCAGCCATGCCCCAGGGCAAACTTACTGCCTGGCAGTGCAGAGGAACCTCGGGTGGCTTTAATTATACCCTTGTTTGTGGAGTGCTTGCCCTGGGGACTGCTGGTCTCTAGGGACACAGAGGTAAACAAACCTCTGTCCTTGTCCTCAAGGACCTCATCCTCCAGGGAGGATGCAGCTGACTATGACAAGTCATGCCAGGGCCCTCCTCACAGCACACAGGGCTGGGGGAGCTAGGAGGAGGAAAGGATGAATTTGGCCTTGGCCTGGGTCAGCCTCTTAATGTTTCTTGGTAGAAACACTCATCAGCTTCCTGCAGATGCACTTCCTGTGAATGGGGAGGCTTGATTTTCTTTTTCCTTTAATAAGAGAAAGCCAGCTTTTTGATGAAGAAGTGATACCTAAGTGTTGAGATCTTCCTTTTGTTATGAGCCATTTCAGTTACAATAGTATGAGGGAGGTTGGGAGATGGTCCACCTGGGATCACTTTCCATTTAAAGAAGTCCTGTTGGAGAGGTTGGGGTGGGAGGAGGGTAAGGGGGGAAGATGCCATGGAGCATGGCAGGAATGCCACGCATGCCACAGCCAGGTGAGTAAGGCCCCAACCACAAGTCTCATTTAAAAAAAAAATGACGCAGAAATGGTAGAATCAAGTCAGCATGCTCATTCAGAGTTCGGGAACCTGTGTTCTGCTGGAGTGGCATGTGGTCCAGTCTGACACAGGCCACCCCCTGCCCTCAGGACCCATCCTGGGGCAGTCCAGTCCCTGGGCTCTGTTCCTCTGATGTGGTGCAGGTGGCCAGTGGGGTGGAGAGGGCCACATCCAGAGAGGTCATTTACTTCTTGTGCAGCCATGACTCTACCCCGTGGATGGGTGGACATTCCCGTGTTCACTAGTTATACCCTGCTTCCTATTTCTTCCTTGGGTGGGAATGCCTCAAGCTTCAGTTAATCGTTTTAGTTTTCTTGAGTATAAAAGGAATCCTGGCTGAACATGACACCCAAATGATGCTTTTGGCCTCCTCTGAGCCAAGGGTGGTGTTGGCACCGTCATGACTGATGGCTGTGAGAGCAGTGGCTTTTTCGTGTCCTTCAAAGACAAAAGGCAAACTTGGGCTCCCTGGAGACCCATCAAATGGGGCTGCACAAAGCACAAGGACCAACAGTGGAACCAGCTATTTCTGCTGTGAGTGCACCATCCAAATGGGTTTTCCCAGCCCTCTTCCGGGTTGCATTTCTAATGTATCCTTTAAAGGCAAAGGAAGTGGCATAGATGATGGCTGGAGAGATTACATGCTTTTTAGTGGTTTCTTTAATATCGGAATAACCAGCTTTCCCTCCCAGCCCCAGCATCCATTGGAAACTTCTCTTGGAACTATCTTTTTTTGTTCCGTTTTAAAATTAGGATTGGATACAAGAGGGGCAATTAATAAAGCCTTCCATTTCCACATCTACTGTAAAGCTTTGTAAGTTCTGCCTATGAAGTGATGGCTGAGTGCACAGAACTTGTGAAATCTAAGTAGATTTGTGGAAACACAAACACATTTTTATTTGGTCACAAGAGTCACTTGGAGTATAAATAGGGCCCTGAATGATTCGTGTTTGGTGGGTCTTTCCTCCTGGAGGGCTTCGGTGTTATCTTGTGCTGTCATCTTTATGTTGTATTGGAAAAATCTGGAATTCTTTTTCTCTTGGTCATTATTTACTTTTTAAAAATAATGTATTTTTAAAGAATCCTTGCTATTTAAGCTCAAGTCCTAACATGGTTTCTAGTGAGGAAAAGATATTTAATGAAGGTTGGTATTTTTAGTTCTAGAAAGAATTTTTTGGGGGGAGGTGCTGCAGCTAAGAGGTAGAAGAAATGCTCACTTGGGGAAGATACTCTGACTCCGATTACTTTTGCACTTTAAAAACTTGCGTTTCCCATGGAAGAAAAAAACATTTGATTTTGGAACTTTTACGTGTCCTGCTTGATATTGCTAACTTTCAGTGCTGGGAAATTTTGGATGAGCTCACTTCGTAAGGATTTGCATGTCTTATGAGCTGGCGTGGGTAAGGGTTAGGGGAGCTTACCTCCTTCAGAAGGGTCTCCATCCTTACAGGGACATGGAATAACATGCTCCTTTTTTGGTGGGAAACATAAAGGCCATTCTTCTTTTGAATGACGTTCAAGGGAGATAGCAGCTGTCCGTCTTCAGTCTTCACTTGGCATTCCCTTAGGGAGTTCTTCCTGCCCCCCATTCTTTGCTCCCCATGGCTTGGCCATGCCAAGGTGGTCCCTTAACCTTGGCAGTCTTGGAGTTACGTCTGCTGACTCGGATAAGAGACACAGTCCTCTGTGTCTTGTCCTACTCCTCTGGTTTGGATTTAGATGGGATCAGGAATTTTGCTTGGTATCCTTCTGTCCTTAAAATAGGGATGAGAGAAGTCTGCCTCCCGTAATCCATAATCTCAACAAGCTCCTGGCAGGTCCCCAGCAATTTCTGTGTCTAGGTCCCCAGGAGGGCTGCAGAGAAAAGTCTCATGATGGCGGGAGGGAAGAAAGAAGGTATGGGAAAGTCCTAAGATGTTTGCTCGCTATTGCTCCTAAGGTTTGGTCCTGTTTAGTTATGTCCTGGTCACCTAGGGCTTAGAAAGGGAGGCAAACAGAGGAGAGGAGGAAGATGGCCAGTTGGGTTGTTTGTAACTGATGAGTGGAAGTTAGGTCATGTTAAGGGCAGGAGACTTGTCCATTCCTCATTGTTCCCTCCATCATTATTTAGCATCCCATCCTTCCCAAGGGAATATCTGAGAACCTGTTCTCCGGTATCTGGGCAGCAGCCTCCTCAGTGGGCTCCCAGCCCCAGGGACACTCTCTCATCAGCCCACCATCTTCTTGACTCTTCTCCATGGCTACGTGGTACCACTGCTTTTTCAGGCCAAGTCAAATGACATGTAGCAAAAAACCCAAATAAGTTTGTAAGATGGAAGTTTATTGTTCTCACACAGAAGTAGTAGTTCAGGACTAATGTGGTGGCTTCAGGGATCTTGGATCTTTCTTTCTGGTCCACCATCCTTAGAACATGGCTTCCAGCCTTAAAGCCACCTCATGGCTCAATATAACTGTTGGAGCTCCAGCTATCACATCCAAATTCCACCTAGGAAAAAGAAGAAAAAGAGAAGAACACAAAATAGTACATCTCTCAGATAATTTGTCTGTCTTTATGGAGCTTCCCTGGAAGCCTCTCATGATGGTTTTTGCTTGTGTCTTATTGACCACCTCTTATTCCAGGGGAGACCGGAAAGTGTTGCCTGTTAGCTAGACACATTACAGACTGGGATAAAATTTAGTTCAGTTAAAAGGGAAAAATAGAGCATGGATATTGGCTAAGCAAATAGTCTCTGCTGTGGTCTAGCATATATTGAAGTACCTCATGTGTGAACCTTAACATAGTATATCAAATATTCTGGTCACTTATATGATATCTAACCCTCTCGTCAGACCCTAGACTGTTTGGAAGTGCCAAGTTTATCCCCTCCTCCTTGTTTCAACCCAGGGGCCCACGTGGTGGGTTCGCAGCCCATCTTTGTTGAACTGAATCAGATTCAGCCCCTCTCCCCCATATGCCTCCTGTGGATATGCAGTTATAAATGATTTCTTGCAGAGCATCTTTTAAGAATCAACTTCTTCCCAGAGGGCTTTTTCATAGCTATTATTTTAATGTTAATGATAGAGGTTCTAATGGTTATCAATAAAATTGGGAAATTCTAGGCATGAAAATTAGCAACATGGTACATATGAAGTACGTATCGGGTGCTACCTGATTCCAGATGTGAGAAAAACAAGATAGAGAGGTTTCACCACTAGTCGATATTAATAGGCTGTTAGGGAGGGGTCTTTATGGAAAAAATGCCCCTTTTTTTGTTTTGTTCGAGTTTGGATTGACGATGTGGAAAGATAGGAGATGTCTGAGAAAACATGTGTCAGTACTTTATGTCTGCGAAAGGGCAGGGAATCCTTCTGACAATCTAGTTACATGACTTTATGTTCCACCACGAGAAAAATCAGTGGATGGAACAAATTAGGGTGGCTGGAAGGAGGGGCTTTCCCTTCTGCGCTCCGAGGGAAGGAAACTCTGACGGTGCCGGACATCTCAGTTGGAAAGTGGCTTTGGTGAGCCTGTACCACGTGACGGGCTGATTCACTTTGTCCGCTGTCTTGAGAGAGGTGATGTAACCAGGGACTGCAACTTCTAGGGAGAGGGAAAGTCACTGTTGGCCCAACCCTCTGGCATTGGAAGCTTAACAGAGGTCTGGCCCAAAGCAGATGGAGGTTTACAGCTGCGTTTTGTAATTCTGTTTTAAATGTCGACCATAGCACCCATTGTTTACTCTTTCTCATTCTCTCTTCTCCTCTTCCCTTCTTTGTCTTTTTCTTTCCTAGATGTGCTCCTATGTGTAGCCATTCTGCTCTCCCCAACTCAACTCAGGTCTGACCTTTGGGAATATGTACGTTAGCGTGGAATCCTAGGGGCTACCTGCCATATCTCTGCTTTTAAATCCGGTCAACGTGAGCCAGGGGGTCGAGTACAAAGAGCAGGGACCTTGGTGTCTGAAAGATACGGGCATAAATTCTAGCTCCATCATTACTGGCTGTGTGACTTTGGGCAAGTTGCTTTACTTCTCTGAATCTCTGGAATCTTATCTGTCAACTGAGGTTAATTTCTACTTCAAAGGGTTGCTAGGAGATTGAAAAAATAATGTACGAAAAAGAACGAGAGGGATAGATGAAGACCAGATTGTGTTGGGCTACGTAGGCTATGCTGAGAAGTTTTGGTTTTATTTACATGCTCTGGGAAGCAGGGCAGTGATGTGATATGATAGATGTTTTCAAAAGCTCACTCTGGCTCTATGGACAGAGCAGATGTGGGGCAAGGCAGGAGAGGAAGCAGGCAGCCCAGCTAGGGGGTGAGAATGGGCAAGGTGGCTGGAGTAGGGTGGTCACAGTGGGGACAGGGGCAAGCAGTGGGTCTGGAGACCTTTGGAGGTAAAGACAATAGGAATAGCTGAAGTAGTCTTAGACGTGAAAAAGAGAGGAAAGAGAACAGTCTAGCCTGGGTCCTGAGCATAGGCTTGGGGCTTGAGCACATGAGGGGATGGTGGTGCCTGTTTGACAATGTAGCGGGGGCTGTACAGGAGAGTGACACCCACAGCATGTTGGCTGGCAGGCTGGATTCATGAATATCTACAGGCGAGAAGGAACGCGTGTTATTGGGCCATGTTGGATGCTGAATGTCTGGGACAGGCAAGTTCCACTTTTGCTCTTGCTTTGAAGCTATTGTGCTCCAACCATCCACCCCATCTAGACGCAAGCTTCTAGAATCAAGTTGGGCAGTGTTGAGCAAGGTCTGGAAAGCGAGACAGTCTACTAAAAGCTTTTGGGACCCCTGATATTCACCTTGTTAACACCTTGGATGATACCGGTGCCCTCTCTGCAGCTGTCTACTTCAACAGAGTCTGAAGAAAGTGAAAGCTAACCTAGAGTTGGACTCAGAATGGGCTTTGGAGTCTGGGCAACGTTCTCAAATCTGGGTGCTGTGGTGCGTGACAGTCACAGGTCAAAAGCCCACCCCCAGGAAATTCCACATGGATTCATCTGGGGCAGAGGGCGTTTACCTGGACATCTAGGTTTCCGGCCACTTTGAGAAACACTGTCCTAGAGGGTTTTCCAGGTGGCCCTGCTCTGGGTCTTTTCCTTCCACCTTTTTTTTTTTTTTAAGAGGAAATCAGTTTGGCAAAATCTCCTCTTCCTGTTCCTTATTCAGACTCTGGCAGCAAATAGAGGCAGGCAGCCTCCACTCCAAGGAGGAAGAAGCCCTCCATGTGTTTTATGAGTATGTTCCTAAAATAACGACAATAGCAGCAAGCACACGCCACAGTGACGATTCCGTACTCGAAATGATTGTCATGGAGTTAGAGCCTAGATAAAAGTATTTGGTAAATCTGTAAAGAATATTTCAGAGAGAAAAAGAGCGGCAGAATTTATTGGGTCTAAAAATAGCAGTTGAAGTGCAGCTGTGTTTAGCTTGTCAGAGAACCTGTTGAGTCGAGACAGGCAGGGGATTTTATTTCTCCGGCCCTGAGGTCATCTGTCTTGTTTAAGAAGGGGCAGCAAACATTTCCAAATAGGGATTGATTTTTAAGGGGAGGAAGATGGCTGTGTGTATATGGCATTTCTTGTTTTCTGCTTTCATCTTCCCACCACTGGCCCCGCTCCCCGCCTCCTCTTCAGAAAAGGAAGGAGAGTTTGGTTTTCTCGGTGGAGTGAGTGGAGGCTGCCCGGGATCTTGGATGGTGGTGGTGGCGTTGTTCACTGATGGCACGTTTGCTGACAGCTAGTCCGAGACACCAGGGTGGTAATCTCACTGTTTGGTCTTAGTGGATTCCACACAAACCTGTTAAGTTTAAGAAATAAATGTATTGTTGAAATAACAGTGTGACTTTTCCGAGACTGATTGGCTGATTTTTGGACCCTTTTGACCCATTTTTAGGCAGGGATGGTGTCTTCCTCTTGCTTCAGACTCACAAAAGAAGGTTGTCTGTCCCACCCCTGGCCTAAGCAATCCTCAGGCCTCTATACTTAAAAGCATTGGGATATCAGTATCCTAAACTTGTCAAGCAGTAGAACTTCTAACCTCCTGCTCGTCAATATTTATTGAGTTGAAATGAATTCTGTTTATGGGGGTATATCTGAAGATGCTGCCATCCGTTCATTGCTAGGCCATAGCGTGAAAGCTGGTGGCCTGCAGGCCAAATCTTCCTCACTGTTATGTGTTGTTTTCCCTGTACAGTGTTGACCTATACAATTGCCAATATTGAAAAGCTGAAATGTTTTGTTTGTAAATCTTGATCTCTGGATTCTCCTGGAGCACTCTAGATATATTCTTGGTTTAGACCTCTTCCTTGGAGAGGTGTCCCCAGACTGCTGTGCTTAGGTCCTTGTCCTCCCAAAGGGATCTCCCCTGTGGATCAGGATGATAGACATTTTACTTTCTTTGAGGATAATAAAAAAGGGCCAAATAAATTGTTGTATGTTCAGCACCTACAAGACACCTGCGTGTGCATGGTAAACAGTAAGTATTAGATGCTGCTATTATCATCATCATCATCATCATTATGGCATTCAGTGTGTTTCTGGTGAGGGTTCTGTTGAAGACATTGTTCCCAACATAACCCAGTGTCTTAGGAGGCCTCAAGAAAGACCTGTCCGTAAGATCTCAGTTGCAGGAAATAGTTGTCCTCCTTCTGAATTACTGGCTTGTGTATACCTTACTCGTGCCGTGAATCTTATTTCTGTCTTTGTTCTAGCTGCTGGGAAGCTCAGAGGCACCTTTGTAGTTCACGTCTAGTAGGACTTGCGTTTGGTTTGTTGATCCCTTGGTTTCACATATCACTGTTTTCTTGCTACTCTACTTTTCTCACTTGTTTTATTGTCGGCATTTTTGTAAGCAGCCTTAAGTCCTGTTTGAACAAGGAGAGTGGGTATATATTTATAAACAAAGCATCTGTGCCTCTGAGGGGAGGTTTATATTATCACTGAGAATAGGCTTCCATATCAGGATAGGTCTCATGTCTAAGCCCTGGGACTGCACATGGTCCCTCCCCTGGCTACACACTTCTGACCTTTAGCTCCCACATTGGACTTGATTCTATCAATTGTGCCCATCCTTTCCCTTTCATCTAGACACCTGCAGCTTCTGTTACTGAATTGGGATGGCTTATGTACCAAGGTAGATGGATGTATTAGTCAGCTATTACTGCATAACATAACACTCCAAAACTCCCTGGCACATGACAAAAAGCATTTATTGTATTCGTATGGGTCTATGGAATGGCTGAACAGTTCTGCTTTAAGCCACAAGTCTGCAGGTTGGCTGGGGAAGCTCTTTTCCACGTCTCTCATCTTTCTAGAACCAGCTGGCTGCTGCGGCAGGTTCTTCTCATGGTGATGGCAGAAGTACAAGGGGGCAAAGCAGAATCAGGTGAGGCCTCTAAAGGGGCGGGCTCAGAACTGGCACTATCAATTCTTCCTCATCCCATTGCCAGAGCAAGTCATGTGGCCCAATCCAACATCAGTGGGGTGGGGAAATAGGCTTTGCCTCCAGTGAGAGGAGCCTCAGAGTCAGCGACAGAAGGACAGGAAGCCAGGCGGAGGGTGGGACACAATTGATGAATAACAGTGCAATCTATCACAGCAGTGTATTTATTTGAACACTGTAAGTTTGGGCATGTGACATATCATATCTGGATTTTAGTGAATATGTTGGATGTTCTCTACTTACCCTCTCCAGATCCATTCTCCGCCCTTGTTCCCCTGCTTCCCTGTGGCTTTTAGTTGGGTTCAATCAGAGGGGAGCACTGGAAAAAGAGGGCAGAAGAATGCCCAGCCCCAGGTTGCTGTGACCACGGCCCTCTGCAGAAAGCCCATAGCTTCTGCCAGGTCGTTAGTACTGATAACTTTGGGATTCTAGTGACCAGTCCCTCCCCTGCTCCTTCAGCCCTGGGGCAGTAATAGCTCCCTGCTGGTGCTAGCCCTAGAGTGCTTTAGCATGGGGGTCTCCTTTTAAACCTACCCCCTCTCTCTTGTAAATCAACCCTTCAGTGAACTCTTCTCATCTCCCTGTTTGCAAGAGACATCGATCCTCATGCATGTAGTAGGTGCTCAATAAGTGCAAGGTTGATTATCAGGCCTCCTTGTTTTTCCTCTCCTCTGGCTTTTACACCATTAACTGGTCACTTCTAGTCTGAAAACCGCATGGGATGTCGGCTCAGGGACCCCTCCCTCTTTCCCCATTACTTATCCACTGACCATCCCTCTCCCAAAAAAACCTGGCCGAGTAAATACATCCGAGGGGGATCCAGGTAGGTAAGATGTTACTTTTGTTCACTGAGATGTTTTGGAGTGCCCTTTGGGACCATTAGGGAGGGGTTCTTTCAAGTGCAACATTTTCTCCAGCAATCGTGGGGGTTTTATTTCCCGGATGTGATTTACGCTGTATCACATTCCAAAAAAAGAACATGGAGAATGTTTGTGGCTAAAGAAGTCTTAACATAAGGAAACTATATATAAAACCTAACAATGATAATGGCCTCACTTAATTTGGGAAGAGATGGTTAACACCGCTGTGTGTGACTCAATAGAGCAATGTATTTGTTTCTCTTAAAGAGAAAAAAAAGGGCCCCCAAAATTTAATCTCCTGAATAAGTTTGAGAACCATTAGAGTATTTCCTAAGATTCCCTGATGAAGACGGTGTGTTGTTAAAAATTCAGATTCCCACTGATTGAGATTCAGTTGGGCCTGGGAATCTGTTTTCAGCATGCATCCCAGGCAGTTCATATTAATCATGTGTGGGCAACACTGGTAACATCTAGAAAGCACTGTACAGGGTGCGGGGATTTTACATGCATTGTCCCATGTAACCTCATTGGCCCCTTCAGGGCTTATTCTTGTCTGATACTGCCTGTGCCAACAGTATTTTAGCAGAATTGAATAGAAGGAAAGGTACCAGCAGGTTTCTTTAAATATCATAATTGATACCAGAAATAAAGGCATAGAAATCATCATGCTATAAACATGAAAGCTCCAAGCAAACAGCCTTTAGCCCATGCTTTGAGAACCATTGCATGACTTCTTGGTAAGATTCTTTAAACTTTACCCTATGCCTGGATTGTGCAAGAGGTGTTTCTAGAAACCTCTGCAGAGGGTTTTCTTTGGCGGATATCTCTATACCAGGGGAAGTCTGAACTACCCTCTGGAGAGGAGCACAGATGTTCCCTCCTAATGAGGACATGCTGGGCTCTTTTTTTCTTACAGTTGATGAAGTCTCCCTTTAAGAATGCCATCTCAGTTTTCTGTAGACGTTCTGCAGAAAGTCATGCCTAGAAAATTTATAATTACTCCGATACCTGATTGTGCTTTGAGATTTTTTGGGGGGGATTTCAAACTTTGTTAATATATTGGGGGAACTGCTATGTTACTAAATTTCAGTCGGAGTCTGGGAAGCCTGGGCTGCCTATTAACTCACAGCTCCTCTGATCATGGCCTGTATGACTCCCTGAGGGAAGAAGAGTCTTGCTGGCAAAGCTGAGTTCTCGCAGAGTATTGACCGTTCTGCTTTTCTGTTGCGTGACAGGTACTGTTTGTGACATTTAGCTCCTTCACTTCCTTTCCATCCCCAATCTACACCCTTCTGCTTTTTGCAAAATCTCTGACAGGACTGAATAGATAATACAAGCTCAAGCACTTGGAGGGATGGGAGCTGGGATGCCCACATGTGTTAAGTGCTGGCACATTTCTCTCATTCATGGTGACACCTTGGGTTGAGGCTGATCTGTCAGCATCCTTAGTTTAGCATATATTGCATTATGTATCTGGGAAAATTCATGGTGTTTATTTTCTCATTCTGCATTAAAATAGTATTGACTGAAATTCAAGTCTCAATGAGTTGAACCAATAATTGTTATATTAAAAATGATCTCTATGTCTCCGAGCAGAGATGAGGCCATGGTGGGTGTTTGAGACCCTTAGGGCCATGAACCCTGAAACATGCATCCTCCAGAACTGAGCATGCAACTGTTTGCTTATGACCTTACAGCACACGCTGTAGGAGAATGTATTTAAGTCCATTTCCTAACTCCAGTGATGAATTCCAAGCTTTTTGTTATTGTTTTTCTTCCTGAAGGACAAAAGAAGTTTTATGCCTTGGTATTTGAGGTTCAGTTCAAGGGCAACGTTGGATGAATCGTTATTGGATGGAGAGATTTCTGAGTGCTGAGTAGTTTGTAATACCCTTTAAAGAACCAAACCAAGCACCCCACCTACCTGTCCACCATTCGTCCTCCCACCCACCTACCTGCCCATCCATTTCAGTATTCTTTAATTATTATAAGGTACCCGGCATTGTGTTTATATGCTAGGGGTGCAATGATAAAGCCTAGTAATAATTACCATCATTTATTGAGAACCCCTATGTGCCAGGCAGTTTCCAGTCTTCAAAGCAGTTTTGTGAGGTAGGAATTGCATCTTCCATCTGATAAGAGAGCAGAAGCTAATGCACCTCACCTGGTTTACTGGGCCAGTCAAGGTGGAGCAGGCCTGGGGCATCCTTGTGACATTAGAACCAGAGTGACATTTCATTCTTTTACATTAACTGGACCCTTCTGCCTGGACCCAGGGCCACATTGGGATATAGAGTCTGCTGTGGCAGGGTCAGAGCCAAACAGTCCTTACTGATCACATTTCTTCTTGGGGAATCTTTCTGCTGTCCGTGAAACGGGGAGAGGGATCAGCTCTCATTTCTCTGCTTTGGCCTTTGCAGCCTCTTAGAAACTTGAGTCCTGTCTGGGCTTTCCCTGTCACTTGAGGGTACAAGAGTACAAATGGAGGCCCACTTAAAAATGTCTAAATATTTAAAAGTTACAAATCAAGATAACCGTTAAGTAAATTCTATTCTATCCTCCCACCTTGACAAATGATAACCTTTATAACAACCCAGAAGGCTGGGATTGTATTTGATTTCTCAGTTCCTCAGAGTGTAGTGTAGAAATGGACATCTTGGAGAGAGCCAGCCCCTAGCCCACCCCACCCACCACTTCTCTTTCCTCCTGGCTCCATCCTGCGTGGCAATGGGCCCTCTGTGTGTGCGGCCCAGCCAGCGCAGTGGTGCCTGTGTGTGGACACCCATCCAGGCTCCACCCACCCCTCCCCACAGAAGGCTGCCCTTGGGCCTCGGGGGTACACTCACAAGTAAAACTGCAGTTTACAGTTGAGGGGATGGACCCTGGAGAAGAACCCAACATAGACCCTGAAAGTGGACTCAGGGCTATTTGGCCAGGGAGTATTGGGGTCCTGGGCACCCAGAACATGTCTGAAAGAGGGAGTTGTAGACTCTGCCCTTGGCCTCACAAACTCCTTGACTCCAGGTAGAAATAACCAGGAGGGTCTCTTGAACGTGGGGTTCAGGGCAAGGGCCCCTCTTGCCTGGGTCTTAGGTGATACCAGTTCTGCTGAGTCAGAGGATGGAAGGGGCTGCAGAGGTCATGTTACCCACCTCATCATTTTGTAGAGGGTGAGCACAGCTAGAGATGGGCTGGACCTGGTTCTCTAGTTCCCCAGCCATTGCTCTATTCTCCTCTTGCCTCTCTGAACATTACCCAAGAGGCATTCTGGAGCATGAGGACCTGGGGCCAGGCCTGCGTGAGTGACCACAGCTTACTTACGCAGGCTCTGCTGCAGAGATGAGATTTTAGAACACTTTCATACAAAGCTGTAGCTTTGGGGACAGGCTTCTAGGGTGCATATCTCAGTAGCACCACTGACCAGCTTGGTGATTTTTCTTAAACTCCTAGAGTCTTGGTTTCCTCATCTGGAAACTGAGCATAAAATGTTGTCTGCTGGTAAGTTGTGTGGGTGGAAAATGAGATGTTTGTAGAAATCTTCACGTAGCGCATGGCTTTCCCAAAGCGAGCACTCAGTGAACTGCAGCTACTATGACCATGTCTGTTACTGTTGTTCTTCAGAAGTCCTGGGCCCCACTGAGAAGGGCCTGCCATGCATGAATTCATGCACTCAACACACATTCATAGAGCACCCACCATGTGCCTAGCACTGTTCTGGGAGCTTGGGATTCACCAGTAAACAAGAGAAGCAAAATTCCCTGCCATCCTGGCCTCCTAACAGAGGCAGAGAGAAGTCATAAGCATAATAAGTATGGAAATATATTAATAGAACATATGGAATATAGAATATGGAAACATAGAAACTGGTAAGTGCTATGGAAAAAAGTTGATAGGGGAAGGGAGTTTGGTCATGCCAGAGTAAGCTGGTGATTTTAAGCAGGGTGGTCAGGGTAGGCCTCATGAAAGAGGTTTTTAATCAAGAACTTGAAGGAGATGAGGGGAGGGAGCCATGTGGGGAGATCTGGGAGAAGAGCATTCTGGGCAGAGGGAACAGCCAGTGCAAAGGCCCGAGGCAGAAGTGCCTGTTGCTCCAGGGACAGTCAGGAGGCCAGTGTGGCTGGAGCAGAGTGAGTGCTGAGGGGGGGGTGGGCGGTAGGGTGTGTATTAAGAGATAAAGTCAGAGACGTGACAGGGGTCTGACCATGTGGGGCCTTGTAGACCATTAAAAGGACTTGGCTTTTACTCTGCATGAGATGGGGCCCTTGCAGGGTACCGAGGGGGGAAATGACATGACCTTCTGCATCTCTTCCCCTCAGGCTGCCTGTCAAGCGTCTCTACTCTGAGCCCCCAGACCACCCTACCTCCTGTTCCAGGCTCACTACCCACTATCCAGGTTGCATTCCCTTCCCTGCTCCCAGCCACCATGCCTTGGGTCCATTCTCTTGACTCCTACATACATCACTAGTCAAGGATCCCATGCATAGTATTGTGGAACATGGTCTCTCTCTCTCCCCGCCCTGCCCCCCTTCTCCTCTCTTTCATTTTGAGACAGGGTCTTGCTCTGAGCCAGGGTCTTGCCCGCACTGGAGTACAGTGGTGTCATCGTAGCTCACTGCAACCTCAAACTCCTGGGTTCAAGCGATCCTCCTGCCTTGGCCTCCCAAGATGCTGGGATTACAGGTGTGAACCCCTGCCTCTGACCAGAGGCCCTTTTTCAAAAGGAGTTACATTGCTGGGGGGGATTTGAGAATGGGTGGGTTGTGGGTGCTTCCTTCATTTCTGAGGAAGCTGTCTGTGGCCACCCTTTCATAAACCTTGGTTCAGCTGAGCTCTCCCCACTCCGAGTGGAGGCTAGGGCCTGTCCTCAAGCCACCCCAGGCCCCTGTGTTCCTGGCTGGCTTTACCCTGGTGAGCAATGGTAGAGGACAGGAAGATGGGAGGAAGATATTCCAGGGCTGGGTGGAGGGTCAGGGTGGAGTACAGCCGGCGAGGGCCTGTGTGTCAGAGCGCCAACAGGAAGAAGGGCTGGGTTCTTGTGCTTCGACCCACTCCCAGTCGTGGCTCTCCCATGGGGTTTCAGGGCTCGGTCTGAAGACGCATTGTTCCTGTGCATGGTGTAGTCAAACCCAAATATTTAGCTACGGCCACACCAGCCCTTGTTCTGCTTAGAACTGTGGTGTAGACAGTAGTCCAGACACCCTCCAAGGGATACCCACTCTGCTCCTTGGCATTGGCCTGGATGGCTTTGCCCGGGGCTGGGAGGCTGTCCTGGGTCTTTTGCCCAAGTTCAGGTTTCCCTTTTGCAACTCTGAGGGTGGGCCCTGGGGGGATGGGAGGGGAATAGGCAAGGCATGCTTCACCCCCTGTTCCTAGAGGCGGAGATGAGGGGTGGCCCTGGTCAGAGGGCTTCCTGTTGAGTCAGAGCCTCTGGCTGTTATGTCCCCCCACCCCGACTCCAGGTACGTGCAGAGCTGCCATAGCTTTGTTTCAGGAAGTGCCTGCCAATGGAAACCCTGTCTCCTTTGCACAGCCCTGGGGGTTATCACGGTGGCTCAGATGGAGGAAGTCCTCATCCCTGCTGCCTTGCTGTGCCCCCACCCTGCCCTGCAGAGGGGAGAGTCTGCCTTCCATGGGGAAGTGTTGGCCTGGAGGAACCGCCATGCTGCCCCTCCTGCCCCTGGTCCAGGGCCCTGGATTTTTGGGGTAAACAGAGGCCCTGGGCTCTGCTAAGGATAACTTTTGCGATTTGGGAAGGATCCATTTGTCTTCATCTTTTTCCCCCGCCTCCTTTTCATCTTGTCTGTGTGAAAACGAAAGCTATTGTTTATTTAAAGGGCCATTTGCCTAATGCCCCTGGAATTTATTTGCTGGAGCATTTTCCATTTTCATATTCAGTTCAGACCTTGGCTGCAGCCGAGAGGTTATGTAACCTGGGATGGAATGAATCCCATTGGCATCTGGGCCCTCAGCTTACCCCGCCCTTAGCCGTTCTTGCGAGGAGGTGAGTGCACCCCCCCCAGGCCCCCCAGTAAGTTCAAGTTGCCTCTCTGAGCTGCTGGAAGTGGGGAGCTGGGGAGTTGAAGGAGTTGAGAGATGAAGAGGTGGCAGCAGTTAGAATCGAGTTAGGAGGAAGATTTTTGGGAGGGGCTGAGTTCATGGATCCGTTTTGGGGCAATCTCCTCCTCGTTAGCTGTAGACCCTGGGGGTCCAGACCTTCCTCATGTACAGAGCCTCGGCCCTTCCCATCAGCTTGTCTCTGGACATTAGCCAAAGCCTGAGCATCACTGCTTGAGTCTTGGCAGGATTTGGGAAATGTTTCTGGCACTTTTTTTCCTGGCTAGCCTGTGGAGTCTGTCTCAGTACTCCTGTCCATCCCCAGCAGTATTGACCTGGAGAGCGATGCTTCTGCCCCTAGATTCCAGCCCGAGGTCCCTTGATTTCTACTCTGAAACCCTGTCTGGGTCTACATGGAGCTACTCTGACATGGAACAAAGGACGGGGTGTTTTCCCAGGTCATGAGGGGCTAGAAGTTCTACCTGCCTTGGGTTTTAAAGAGACCAAAATCCACAGATGCTCAAGTCTATGATATAATATGGTATAGTATTTGCATATAACCTACATACATCCGCCTGTATACTTTTAAATCATCTCTACATTACTTACAATACCTAACATGATGTAAATGCTGTGTAAAAATTTGTTACGCTGTATTATTTTTCTGTAGTATTTTTATTGTTGTTATTTTTTATCAGTTTTTTTTCCCTGAATTTTTCTTTTTCTTTTTTTCTTTTTTTTTTTTGATAAAGAGTCTCACTCTCTTGCCTGAGCTAG
Organism: Lepilemur ruficaudatus; assembly: GCA_963574885.1. Lineage (NCBI taxonomy): Eukaryota > Metazoa > Chordata > Mammalia > Primates > Lepilemuridae > Lepilemur > Lepilemur ruficaudatus. The sequence continues at coordinate 34,082 of CAUYRT010055191.1, read as the reverse complement.
AGTGCCGTGGCATTAGCCTAGCTCACAGCAACCTCAAACTCCTGGGCTCAAGTGATCCTCCTGCCTCAGCCTCCCAAGTAGCTGGGACTACAGGCATGTACCACCATGCCTGGCTAATTTTTTTCTATATATATTTTTAGTTGTCCAGCTAATTTCTTTCTATTTTTTTAGTGGAAACGGGGTCTCGCTCTTGCTCAGGCTGGGCTCGATCTCCTGAGCTCAAACGATCCTCCCACCTCGGCCTTGCAGAGTGCTAGGATTATAGGCATGAGCCACCACGCCCGGCCTTCCTGAATATTTTTGATCTACAGTTGGTTGAATCCACATATGTTGAGCCCACAGATATGGGGGGCTATCTGTACCATAAATTGGGTGGCTTACACAACTGAAATTTATTTCCTCCCAGTTCTAGACACTGGAAGTCCAAGATCAAGGTGCCAGCATGGTTGGTTCCTGATGAGGGCCCTCTTCCTGGCTTACAGAGGGCCACCTTCTCTCTGTGTCCTCACATGGCAGGGAGAGAGAGCAAGCTGTCTGCTGTCTCTTCTTATAAGGGCAATAATACCCCCACCATGAGGGCCCCACCATCATGATCTCATGGAAACATAATTATCTCCTAAAAGGCACATCTCCCAATATCATCACAATGGGGGTTAGGCATTCAACATATGAATGGGAGGGGGAGTACAATTCAGTCCCTAGCATGGAGGAATGGATGACTCCCCAGGCATCGAGCCCTCTTCAGTGTTGGCTTATCATCTGTCTGAGCTGGAGAGAGAGTGAGGACAAGCAGACTGGTGTCCTGGCCTGTCTGCCACCAGTGAGGAGGATGCCTGCTGTCCTTGTGCCGGCACAATGTCCTCTGCTCTCCTTGGCCTCAGCCATGTTGCTTTAGGATGTGACGCCGAGAAGGGCTCCTGAACTGACATCACATAGGCATGGGTCCAGAGGCAAGCAGGCTGCCTCCTGCTCTCCTCACCAGAAAGGGAGAGTCAGCTTGACTTGTCTCTTGGCTGCCTTGGGCTGCAGCCACAGGTCATTTTGCCACTGGGCTCATCCAGGCTGCTGGTGCCACCTGTGGGACCTGGGATTGGAGCCCCAGGGGCCAGCTGAGCTCTGGGTCAGCACCAGATCACTGGAGCAGGGAATTGGGAGGCTTTGCATGTGGGGGTTGATAGAGGGGCCTGGCCCCATTGCCACCTTCACAGATGTGCCTTTGCACCAGGGGCAGGAGGCGCTCGGGAGGGGACACATGTCCCTGTCTGGGGAGAAACCTGGGCAGAGTAAGGGACAGTCATGGCTCACTTCCTAGCTGACATCTTCCCTTGCTCTCAACAAACCCCTTTACCTCTTCTTCCTTCTGTTAAAGCATAAGGAGATTCAACAGTGGGAATTGATATTTGACGGTAAGGAGCAGATGGCATTTTTTAGACTAAGGGGGTCACTGTTAAGGAAATGTGTGGGGGTTTTTTTTGTTTTTTAACTTCTGAATAAAGCATGAAATGAAGTTTTGAGAGGTGACATAGCAGAGATAAAGGCACAGACTCGGGAGCCACATGGCCAGGGTTTGAAATCTAAACTCCCTCACTCCCAACCTTGCACAGGCCACTGAGTAACTGCTCGGTGCCTCAGTTTTCCCACCTGGAAATGGTGATGGCAGTACCCACTTCCTAAGGTCGTTGTGAGGACTAAGTGAGTTAATGTTTACAGAGTGCTTGGAATAGGCCTGGCATGTAACACATGCCGTAAAGTGGGTGTTGAATTTTTTTTTAGAGACTGGGTCTTGTTATGTTGCCCAAGCTGGAGTGCGGTGACTGTTCACAGCAAGATTATAATGCACAGCAGCCTCAAACTCCTGGGCTCAAGTGATCCTTGCACCTCAGCCTCCTGAGTAGCTGGGAGACTACAGGCATGTACCACTGCCCTCAGCTGAATTTTTAAAAATTAAGCTTAGTTAAAAAGTGCATATAAACCCAAGCAGTGCGAATTCCTAGTTCTCCCCAGTGTTGTGCCTCAGGAATCTCCAGTCGCTTCTCTGAGAAGATCTGCCACCTTGTCTGTGTACCCTGCAGCAGCTGTGGAGTAAGAGGGTCACCAGCGCTGGTGCCGTTTTGAGACCCTGTGCCAAGGAGTGTGTTGTTGCTGGGGAAAGGGATAGGAATAAAGGACAGCTTGCAGGTGCCGTGCTTAAGTTAGAATTCAGTTTCCTTTAATCCTGAAACAAAACCCCAAACCCTGAGGGCTGGTGATGATATGTCCATTTCACAGATAAGGAAACCAAGCCTCAGAGTACGTTTAGTAAGTTGGTCCAGGACTCAAACTTGTCTGAGACCCTAATCTTTCCAGAATGCCAGGCCTCTCCTCTCCCCGCACATACTGCTGTTTCAGTTGCCATTCGAGCGTGTATTATCCTCACACTTTAACCTAAATGATTGGTCACAGTGTTTGTTAGAGCGAGCACCCACTGCCGTTGAGGACTATGGGAAAACAAGAGATGACTAAGGATCAGGCGGTGGGTGAGATATAAGAGGTGTGGAGCAATGGAGGAACTACCTAAAACACTATGGGGTCCAGTGTGAAACCCCATGTCACTTCCTGGCAGTGCCCGGGAGTCCACTGGGGGAGATGACACTGGGCCCTACAGGCACCGAGGAAAGTTTTCCTAATAGAATATGTGGTGCAGGCTGTGCCTTGAAGGCTGAGCAAGGTTTTAGGAAGGAGAACAGGAAGGAGAGGCTCTTAGAGCCTAGGACAGGGGGTGAGGAACAGGTGGGAGGGACCAAGATTTATTTAGTCAAGGGGAAATAAATGCTGGAATAAAATTGCAAAGTGAGATTTAAAACTGGTTAATGTCCAGCAATACAACAAAAACCTCTGGGGGATAGCTTTCCACCAGACAGAAACCATTTAGGCTTATCAGTGAGCTACAAATTAGCATCTAATTTGCAATTGTTTGGACCCCTGTTTGAGAGCAAATAGTAAGAACAAAAATACTTTCCTCTAGAGAATCACATGGCCTTTAGGCAGGCTTGTCAAACAATGTTATAGGATGACATTGAAAGGGCACCATACCAGGTTGGAATAGGGAGACTACCTGGTCGCCAAATGTATCTGGGAGGAACTGGGAGCCTTCGAGGCTGGAGTTTTGGGTGGTGGAGGCACAGCAGACCCCAGAGGTCCCCAGCCTGCACAGGAGGACAGGCTGGTCCACCCCAGGGCAGTCAGCAGCCCTCCTGTGGCCAGTGCCTCCACCAGGCCGGACAGTGCCCTTGGCAACCCAGTGGCCGGGCCAGGAGAGAAGAAAACACAGTGGGAAAAGGCCATACAAGTATGAAGTGCAGATGGCAGGGAATTCTGATGGCCGGGGACCAGATTGGAATCTGAAAATTGCGTACAAAAAACAACCACAATTGAAAGCAAATAAGACTCTGAGTTGAGAAACTTGTTCTCCCTGTCCAAAGTGCACAATTCAGAAAATGCCAGAAAAGCATAAACACTGCAAAACAAATTCAGCTACTTAATCTCTTTATTTTAGTAATCGGAGGTGGCACTGGCATTCTGGTGACTGTGGAGGTTGACTCAGACCTGCTCAGCCTCACTTGGCTTCTCCTCTGTGTTCGAACAGCTCGTGAAGTCTGCTTCTCCATTCCATGCCTTTCCTAGCTTGGTGTGTGTGTGTTAGCATGATGGCCATGTACATGTGAAGAAAGCTTTGGGGCAGTTTCCTGCCACCCAGTTTTTAAGAGTGTTCTCCCCTGTGAGTGGCAGTGGAAGACGATTCAGCCCTCAGCCAGGACAGCTGGCTGTGTATGTTTGTCTGCCTCTGTGCCTGGGCACGAGAGGTGATCAGAATTCCCATTTGCTTGTCCCACCCTGGCAGGAAATTCTGCTTCTGGTTGCAGATGGTTTCCCTCTTCCGTTCATTCATTGATTCCTCAGGTCATTCAGCAGCATTTATAGAGCACCCAGCATGGGCCAGCCTTGTGCAAGGTGATGAGGGAAAGCCAGCAGGGTCCTTTCCCTTTCAAAAGTTCCACTAAAAATCAAATAACTGTGAATACATGTTCCCCTCCTGCTGTGACACCTGCCATGAAGAAACACGTGGCTGTGAAGGTGTAACTGGGTATTCATGTATGACGTTCTCTTGTCAGTGTCTCCTGAGCCCCAAGAGATGGCAGGTCTTTCTGCAAACTGAGCTGAGATGCTTGACCACCTGTTAGGACTTGACAAGAGCAAGGCTGCAACTCTGGACCTTCTGTTTCTTATTAATGTTGAGGGCACAGAAGAATTGACATTAGAGAGGCTGAGGAAGTGTGACATTAGAGAGAGGGGCTTTTGGAGAAGGCTGATAGGGTGATATGGTGTTTTCGGATCTTAGCCCCTCAGAGGAGAGAAGGGGCTGTGTCTCTTCAAGCCAAGAGAAAAGAGGAGGCCACTCAGAGAGCTTGCCTGAGTCTCTTCCAGAATCTTGGGGCGCAAAGGTTCATGTGTATGTAAAGCTCAAAGGGGACTTAATAGAGCCTTGAGAATGTCTTGCCCTCCAAGAGGAGGATGTGTGAGTGCATCACAGGGAGAAAGCTGGCCAGAAGCCATTGAAATGGCATAGTAGCTTCAGGGACCCTGGAGAAGGACAAACAATGGGACCATATCCAAAACCCAAGGCCTCTGGGCCCAGCCAGAAGAGAACTTATCCCTTCTCAGGAGGTGTAGGGGAGGACCCCAATCCTAGGGAACCTCCGAGGAGCCCTTGAATGTGCCTGGAAAAAGCTTGACCTAGAACACTTGCGCAAGGTCAGTGTGTGATGCCACCAACCCACAGGAGTGTCGAGAGAGAGAGAGAGAGAGAGAGAGAGAGAGAGAGAGAGAGAGAGAGAGAGAGACAGAGACAGAGAGAGAGAGAGAGACAGAGAGTCAGTCAGCTTCAAACATCTGCCATGGTCAGAGAGAACCAACACCTGATGGTACTCATTCCAGCCAGGTGTGGGTCCCATCCCCTCTCTTCCCCCTAAAAGGTATCCTCAGCAGCTGCTGGGGAAAGGGGAATAAGAGAGAAGGTGATTGCAGCTTTTCCATCCCCTGCTCCCCACCTCCTAGCAGCCTTCAAAGCCTTAAATAGGCCCAAGCTGGAGGATGCAAGAAAGTTTAATTTTAAATGGAATTTGGAGTTTTTTCACTATCACACAGGATTGCTCATTTTAGCACTGAGATTATTCTGGAGATTAAAGTGACTAGAAGATTTTTGTGATCCAAGAGTTATCCAAGAGACAACGGGAACTGCCCAGGGTTTTATCCAGGAGGTCAGGGAGAAAGGGCCAACGCAGTATCTAAGGGTGCAGTATCTTAGGCGGTGCGGGAGGGTGCAGTCAGCATTGCGTTTCAGCAAGATCATTCTGGCTGCAGGATAGGAAACAGGTATGCAAGGGTAAGTGTGGATGCAGGGGGAGCAGGCAGGAAAGCTGCAGGAAGTTTGCAGTGCCGGGGGTGAAGAGAAGAAGGCAGGGTACACTGAGGTGTGACTCCTACAGTCTCCTCTATTGTACACGGAAATCAGGGTCTAATTTAGCCCCCTCTTTCCCACCCAGGCCCTGCTATGTGTAGGTACTCAATAAATGACTGGCGAACGAACATTTCTTAAATAAGGCATACAGAGAAAAACGAACATTGGAGTCTGTTTCAGTTATCTGTTATAACAAAAATACTGCAGAATAAATAAGTTCAAAAAATAGTGGCACTTAATAATAAGCATATTGTTCATGCATCTGGGATTAGCAGTGGCTTGGCTAGATGGCGCTTCTGATTTTGGCAGGGCTGGTTCACATAGCTGGGGGTCCATGGCCATTGGTCACCCAGATGGGCCTTGGCTGGGGCGAGTGGGGTAGCTCAGCTCTGCTGTACAGGTAGCTCATCCTCCAACAGGCTGGCCTGGGCATGTTCTCACGGAGATGAAGGAAGCACAAGAAAGCAGAATTGGGGCCGCTGATGTAACTATTCTAACACAGAGGTAGACATAGATTTCAATGCCACCTGCAATACTTCCGAATCATATGACCTTCAGTGAGTTATTTTGCACTTTGTGGCTTAATGTCTTTCTCTATAAAATGGAGCTAAGAAAATTGATCTTTCTGGGTAGTGAGAATTAAATAACAGCAATAACATCTTCCCACTCTACCATCCTGAGGAGGTAAATAATCTGCCTGTGACAGAGGTATAGAAATAAAAAAGATTATTAAAAGATGAAAAAGAGCTCAAACAGAGGGAAGGAGCTTCTAGGCAGAAGAAATAGCAGGCACAAAGGCATGTAAGTACAGCAGTACAGAGGCTCTGTGAATGAAGAGGTGGAAGAGGTTGCAGAAAGGTGGGCTGAAGTCTCTTTGTGCTCTAGGAGGTGGTGCCAGGAAGCTGGCAGTGGGGAGCCATGGAAAATTCTACAGGAAGGGAGTAATTTATTTTATCCAAAAAACATTTCTTTGGCACCTGCTGTGCACAAGATCTTTCTTTAAGATGCTGGGGATACAATGGTGATTAATCACAGTCAAGCGGGAGAGTCAGACAGGGTAAGCAGGAAGATCTTGGCACAGAACGAGATCAGAGGAGAGAGGTCAAGAGGGGTTGGCCAGGAAGAGTTCCATCCCCGAGACATGCTGCTGCTACTCTATGGGGTTGCCATCATCCACAAGCAGAGGGCCTACTCACAGGTCCCAAGTGTGGGAAGCCCTCTCTGCTCACAAAACTTCATTTTTCGTGACCAAAGGAGGTGGGCTGAGGAAAAAGCAACTGAAGGGAAGGAAGCTCGGAAGTCTCTGAGGGTCCTTCACACCAGGAGCTCCTCCACTTGAACCCAAGGCCTGGACGCCTCTTGGCATGTGTGTTTGAAGGGATCCCTGGGTTTGTGGGGAGGGCTGCACCAGTGATTAGTTAAGGCCAGTGGGTGGTGCCTGTCCTTTGTTACTTTTTATGCAGACATCTGGAAAGAATTTGTCAAGAATTATAATAAAGAATAAAGCGAAGTGAAAGCAAATGTGGTGAGGAGACGAAGTTGAGTTGAGACCGAGAAGCCAGCAGGAATGGCTGCTGCCAAGAACCCCATTCTGGTAGAAAGGATTTAGTTCTTTCCCTGAGCAGCAGAAGTATGTATGTGCATGGCAGAGTGTGTTGGTTAGCATTTGCTGAGTAACAAACTTCCCCCAAATGTAGTGGCTTAGAAGAAGAGCCATTTATTACTGTGCGTAAGTCTCCGGGTCAGCTGGGCGGTTCTGCTGATCTGGGTGGGGCGTGGCTGGTCTTGGCTGGACTCACTCCTGTGGTGGAGTTCAGCTTGCAGGCTGGCGGGAGGCTGGCGTGCTCAGGTGTCTTAGAGTTAGCTGGGGTGACAAGAGTGAGTGAGCCAGTGCCTGTCATCATCCAGCGGGCCAGCCTGTGCCCGTTCACATGGTTAGGCAAGGTTCTGCGAGTGAGAGTGGAAGCTAGCAAGGCCTTGTGAGGCCTGGGCTTCAGAAGTGGCACGCTGTCATTTCTTGTGCATTTTTTTGGCCAATGTAAGTTCAAGGGATGGGGAAATGGACTCTGCCTGTTGATAGGAGGAGCCACCGCATCCTATTTTCAGCACACACATCTAGGGAGGGGTGGAAAATTGTGGCCATATGCTGTGGACAAAGCCTGAGAGCTTGAGAGTCACGTGGAAGTGTCAGGCCAGGATTCGTCACTTAACCACAACCCTCATCCATAAGGTGGAAACACTTATAGAGTCTATCTCAAAAGACCATTTTAAAGATTATGTAATGCACATATATCCAATGAATAGTAAATGTTCAGTAAAAAAATTATATATATTTTGCATTTTCCTCATAATTGATTTTGTATCCTCATTTTTTAGTTTGGAAAATGTAGTCTCTGTAGGTTGACTCTTCCCTGAGGCAGCGGGGGGGATTGTCACCTCTGTCGTGATAGAATGTGACCTCAGGAGTTGAGATTTGAAAGCAGGAAGGAACACATATTTATCCACACTGAAAATCTGGGAAAGGGAAACTGTACTAGGAGGGAAAATGGGACTCTAATCCTTGCAGGAGACTCTATGAAACGGGCTTTCAGGTCAAACAGAAGATTATTTTGCTCTTTCTCATCACTCAACCTCCTCAAGATGTCCTTAACATCCTAACATTATGAGTAGAGTAAGTCTAAAAGTTAATTTAGTCCATAAAAATAAGCACTTGTTATATACTAGACTCTGTGCCAGGAGCCAGAGACACAAAGGAATAAGGCATTACATCATGTCATTTACTCTGTATTAAAGGATTTCAGTTTCATTACCTGTCCAGAAAACTCTGAGGACCACCCATTGCCTCTGAAGTTGCAGATTCTCCAGGGGGATGTTCAAGGCCCTGCATAATACGGTCTTGGTTTTCCCTGATGTCCTTAGTCTCCCTCTGTGTCCTGTTCCTGTGTTACACTCAAGCCAAAGGAGACTCTTCCCTGGGCCCCAAACATGCCCTGTGCTTTTTCCTTCTTCCAAGCAGGCCCAGAGCAGGAATGGGCTTGACACTGTGGGCCTGGTGCAGGAGAGCAGCCCCGGGAGCAGGAGGCCTGGGCTGGGTGGGGGATCCTGAGCCGGCATGTGGCTGGGCCCTGCAGGGGCTCAGAGTTGAGACATAACGCTGTTAGCGCCATCTCAAGAGGCCTTTACTGACTCTCCCCTTCCCTTCCCAACTCGCTGTGGTCTGCCGCTCTGCAGAGCCTGCCTGAAAGTGGTTGTGGTATAATATGAACTCAGGAGTTGAGATTTGGAAAGCCAGAAGGAACACATTGCTTCCCTTTTGAAGCTCCATGGGTAGAAAGCTCTCTTCCTCTTCCCCCTACACCCTCCTCCCCCACTGGACAGTGCACCTCTTCCTAGGAGTCCCACCCAAACCATATGTGCATGTGTACACACCCCACCTTTGTGGGGAACGAGAGGCTGCATGGCTTGTTCCATCCTCTTCTCCCTTAACCTACAATTAATGGGTGCGAAGAGTGGAATATAGAACAATGAGAATGCTGGTTTGGTTAATGGCATAAAGATGTTGAAGTTGTCCATGGACACTAGTCATGTGGCTGTGGAAGGGAGAGTTTCAAGTGTGGCTTCCCCTGGGGCTCTGGGATCCTTCTCTTCCCCAACAGCTGCCCTTCTGAGACCTACCCGCAACTTTGCGAGATTCTAGACTCCCCTCCCTCACACTTCCTAGCCTTATTGGAGGGAAGGGGGGTTTCTTTCTTTCTGTCATGCCTTTATCTTCCCTTGAAGACTCCCGCTTCTCCCTCTATGACATCCTTGCTAAGCAGAAGAACAGCTCCTAAACCAGACCTTGTCTGCTCTGTGGAGGTCTTGGGGTGAGGTGAGGAGAAGGACCACCGCAATGTGAACAGAGACAGAGCAGCTCTCTGGAAAAGAAAGCATTCTCACCCTGCAAAGAACACAAAGGCCAGGAGGAATAAAGCTAATAGGACAGCAGAGGTTCCTTTGTCACCCAGTCAAATGTTGTTCCCAGAAAGCGGTAAGAGAAAATGGAGATGAGGTATAAACATCAGAATTCACTTTTTAACACTCCATGAACACAAGTCCACCCTTGGTAATTCCCCAGAAGTAGCAAATTCCTGAGGTACCTTCATATGATCTCTGGAAGCAATGTACATTTAGGAATTTTCCTGAGAATTCCAGGTAGAATAGTGGTAACTTCCAGATACCATGGCTTCTGCTAACCATCCACATAAGCAACATTAGGCTTTATTTCTGTTTTAGTATATGTGCTGCTGAAGCGAGCACTAGGCTTTATTTCTGATAGTAACCAAACTTGAACTCTATCAGCACAGGCTTTAACAAAATTCTCACATATCAACTTGTATTTCTTCCTTTAATCAGAATCTTAAAGTAAACATTGGCTTTATTTTTCTAAAAATGGAAGAATATCCCCTAAACACTCATCTAAAACAAAACAAAAACCTTTTTCCTTATTCAACCAACATTAATTGTAGACTTCTTATGAGCCAGTGACTGTTTCAGGAATTGGAGAAACAACGCTGAATGAAACAGTGAGGTCCCTGCCCATTGCATTGGAATAATAGAGACACATATACCATAGAGCTAAAATACAGGTAGCAAATTCTAGGGACTGAAGTAAATTTCCTTAATTTAATAAAGTTTATCAATCAGAAACCCACAGTGAGCATCATACTTAATGGTGAAATATGGAAATAATTTGCAGTATAGTAGGAACTATAGGCAAGAATGCTTGCTATCATTGCTGTTGTCAACTGAAACTTCTTGCCAATGTAATAAGGCAAGAAATATAAATTAAGTATAAATAATGGGAAGTGAAAGACAGCACAGTTAATATTTACAGATGATTCTATCTACTTAGAAAATCAGAATTATTGGTGAGCTGTTAGATTAGTAGGAGATTACAGTGAGTTAACTGGATCCAAATATAAAAGTCAATGGCTTTCCTGTATACCAGTACTTAATGAGAAAACTTAACTTAAAAAACACAATTCTCAATAGCAACAAATGTAAAATATCTAAGGTTCAAGAAATGTGTAGGGCCCATATAAGGAAAACTATAAAATTTTATAAAGGACTTAAAATATTTGACTGAATAAAGAGATGTACCACATAAATATATCGGTTGTTCCTAAACACTATTACAGTAAGATTTTTTTCATGAAACTCGACAGCCTGATTCATATATAAAAGAAAATATCTAAAAAGAATAAGTCTTTTTAAAAGAGAACAAATAGTGGGAGGGGCTTAGATATCAAAATGTATTATAAATTAGTAATGAAAACCATATGGAATTGGTATAAAAGTAGACAAACAGATCAATGAAACAGAATAGAGAGTTCAGAAACAGATATGTATATATAAAGTTTTAGTAGATAGATGATAGAGATTGTGTTTCAAATCTTGGGAAAAAGGCTGAACGGTTTGTTAAATATTAGCATAAATGGCTATCCATTTGGGAAAACATAATTAAATCCCTACTTCATGCCGTTCAGAAAAATAAACTCCACATGATTTAAGAGTTAAATGTAAAAAGCAGGACTGCAGAATTATAAGAAAGATTATTGATGATTTTGGCATAGAGGAGGTCATCTCAAAGAAGTTACAAAATATCAGTACTATTAATATAAATAATAGATTGACACATTTTATTAAATCCCTTTTTATGACAAGAAATGACATCAACAAAGTAAAAATGACTAGTGAGAAAAAAACAGCTACTAGAAATTATATGTAACAGGCAAAGGATTCCTCATCAGAATATATAAAGAATTTTTGAAAACAATAAAACCATATACCACCAATAAGAAACAAATGAAAGATATAAAGAGGCAGTTTACAGTCTAGGAAATACAATAGCCCAAGAAACAAAAATTATTTATTCTCACTTGTAATTAAGAAAGCACAAAATTATGAAATAGCATCTTCACCCATCATATGGGGAAAAAAATCTTAAAAGATTAAGAGCATCAAATGTTGGTGAAAATAGGGAAATTGTTATTTGCATTTACTAGTGATGGGAGTATAATTTGACTTCTGTCAAATGCTTTAATTATTCATATCCTTCAACCAGCAATTCCACTTTTTGATATTTTCTCTATAGAAATATTTCCACAGTGTTATTTTATAGTGGTAGAAAAATTTGAAACCACTTAAATGTTCAAAATAGGGAGATTGTCAGATGAACTGTTACAGAGTAATATGTGGACTATAACATGCAGCAGGTAAAAAGAAAGAGGCAGACCCACTGGTACCAATGTAGCAAGCTCTAGAGACCCTACTTTGAGAATGAAAAAAGCAACATGGTGGGTGCTGCGAAATGCACAGCTCACAGCTGAGATCTTTCTCCAGGAATGAAGGATGCCTTCTCCAGCTGGGGCCTTCAGCTGTCATCTCCCTTTGTGCCTTGCCCTCAGCCAACCTTGTCCAAGGTCACACCCCTATCTGGAGCAACCTGTATCCAATGTCAGATCCTCACAGAGGAATAAAGACTTTTCCTAGTGTTTTGCTTCTCTTTTCTTTTTCTTTTTTTGAGTCAGGGTCTCATCTTCTCACCCAGGCTAGAGTACAGTGGTGTCACCATAGCTCACTGCTCACAGCTCACCTCAAACTCCTGAGCTCAAGCAATCCTCCTGTCTCAGCCTCTCAGAGAAGGGAGGATTACAGGCGCGAGGCACCATGCTGGGCCTGCTTGTCTTGACTTTTTTGAAATGAGGTCAGTTATAGTGAATGAGTTCATGCTGTCATTGTAAATAACAGTTTTTGTTTTAACAATGATGTTTTGTATTACTGAGACTGTGCTTGATGTTGGGTGTCTTGTGTGCATTATCTCTCTTAATCAAAACCAGCAGTGTGTGGCAAATGCCACCATTACTGTAATTTTGCAAAGGAGGAAACTGAGGTTTAGAGAGGGTAAATAAGTTGTCCAAAGCTGTACAGCTGTTGTTTGGCTAGAGCTGGGGCAAAGGTCCATGCTACTCCAAAGCTTATGATTTCAGCTACTGTTCTCTAATGTTTTCCCCTGAGGGTGAAACACCCAACCTAGAATTTCTTTGTGAATTATTCACCTCCCATGATGTGTCTCACTCCGGACCCAAGATGTGATTATCTAGATGCAGCCACAGTTCCTAAGCACTCTCCAACTTAACCCAGCCTTTCAATTCCCTGAGTGTTTTGTAGAGAATCATGTTCCAGCTACTCAAGTATCTTTAAGGTCTGGGCCTCATTAAGTGGGGTTTATTTTGCTCAGTACAGTCATCCCTTCTTATTCATGGGTTTTGCATCCATAGAGTCAACCAACTGCATTGAAAATATTCAGGAAAAATGGATTGTTATGTATGTCCGGAATATTTACAGACTTTTTTTCTTGTCAATATTCCTTGGCTGGGCGCGGTGGCTCACGCCTATAATCCTAGCACTCTGGGAGGCCGAGGCGGGTGGATCGCTCAAGGTCAGGAGTTCAAGACCAGCCTGAGCAAGACCGAGACCCCGTCTCTACTAAAAATAGAAAGAAATTAGCTGGACAACTAAAAATATATATATAGAAAAAATTAGCCGGGCATGGTGGCACATGCCTGTAGTCCCATATACTCGGGAGGCTAAGTCAGGAGGATCGCTGGCGCCCAGGAGTTTGAGGTTGCTGTGAGCTAGGCTGACGCCATGGCACTCTAGCCCAGGCAACAGAGCCAGACTCTGCCTCAAAAAAAAAAAAAATATTCCTTAAACAATACAGTATAACAACTATTTATGTAGCATTTACATTGTATTAGGTTTATTAAATATAAAATGTCCAATCTTGAATCAAAAGTTTAGCTTGTTATATTTCAAACAAGAAACAGTACAATTAATCGAAGTGTGCACCTAAACTGTCACACAGCTTTGCCATCTTAAAAGTAGTTTGCTTATGCCAGCAGTGAAGAAGCCTGGAGAGCGAGTGGCGATGAAATCGCCAAAGACGTTTTCCACAGCTTGTTGAGAATTGAATATTTTTCCTTGCAAGAAGTGGTCTAAAACCTAGAAGAAGTGGTAGTCAGTTGGTGCAAGGTCTGGTGAGAGAGAGTTTCCAAGTCCAACCTCTGTAGTTTGAGCAGCATTGTGGTCCAGTGTTGTAGCAAGAGGCTTGGCCTCTTGCTACAACAAGAGGCCAACAAGAGATTGGTCTCTATTGACCAATCTCAGCGGCTTAATCACAAGCATCTTCATCATTTCATCCAATTTGTTGCAGTAGACGTCTGCTGTAATCCACTGATGAGGTTTCATGAAGCTGTAGTAGATAATACCAGTGCTGGGCCACCAAACAGACACCATTAGCTTTTTTGGATGGATATTCGGTTTGGGACTATGTTTTGGCACTTCGTCTTTATCCAGCCATTGTGCTGAATGCTTGTGATTTTCAAAAAGAATCCATTTTTCATCACACGTGACAATACAGCATAGAAATGGTTCACCTTTATGTAGTGACAGCAAAGAAAGGCAAGCTTTGCGATGATTTCTTTTCTGGTGCTCATTTAATTCACGTGGAACCCATCTATCCAGCTTCTTTACCTTGCCCGTTTGTTTCAAATGGTCCAGTGTTGTTGGAATAGTAATGTCAAACCTTGCTGCTAATTTGTGCATAGGTTGAGATGGATCCGCTTCCACTACAGCTGTCAGCTCATCATTATCCACCTTGGTTTCAGGTCACCCACGTGGCTCATTTTCAAGATTAAAATCACCAGAATGGAACTTCTCAAACCATCGACATACTGTGTGTTCCATTAGCCACATCCTTCCCAAACACTTCATTGATATTTCAAGCTGTCTGCCCTGCACTGTTTCCACGACAGAACCCATATTAAAAAATAACACAAATTATTGATTTACTCAGGGTTTCACAAAAATTGCTCTAAAAAAATTTGAAAGATAATCGCTAGTCAAACTGGGCGTTTGAAAGGCTGAGGATGTACCTTCACAATAAACATCAAACAAGAAGTGTCAAAGTGAGATGTCAGATATCAGCTGTCAAGCTTAGTATTTAAGGAAATCGGACATTTCCTACTTAATAACCTAATTATTAGGCATTATAAGTAATCTAGAGAGGATTTAAAATATACGGGAGGATGTCTGCAAGTTATATGCAAATACAGTGCCATTTCATATAAAGGACTTGAGCATCTGCAGATTTTGGTATCCGAGGGGGTCCAGGAACCAATGCCCCACGAATACCAAGGCACGGCTTTGATTCCCCCAAGTGATTTCCCGCCACATTATGGTAAGAGAGAAGTGACGTGTGATGTTTCCTGAGAATTAAAGCATGCTGTTAAGCTTTAAATGGAGCATCTCTGAGTTTCTTTACTGACAAGTAACAGACCGGGGGCCATGTGACAAGGGCTCTTGCTTCACCAAACACACTGACAGCCCCTGTCACCCAGTGTGCCAGACACTGTGAGATGCGTATCCATCACTTACCTCTTCCCTTGCCCGAGGAGAGGCTCAGAGAGGTTAAATCCCTCTCCCAAGTTACCGCAGCTGAAAGGGTTCAAACCCTGGGCATCTAACCCAGAGCCCTGTTTTTCCCTCCACACCCATTAATTGGTCTTGTTGGGCGGGGGAAGGGCAGTGAGGGCGCCCCCTGCTGGATGAAAAGAGCAGCTGCATACCCCATTCGAGGTGTGTGGAGTCCAATCCTGGCTGCGCGACTTTTCCGTAGTTCTTATGCTGGAACTGAGAAGCAGCCTACCCAATTCGACCGGAAAATAGACTAAGGATGCAGACGGCAAGCATTTCCATTGGAAGTTGGATCAGTTGTAAGACATTGTCAAGGTTCCTCTGCTGCCCTGCACACCGCCCCCCCCCCAGATCACATCCCCGCACAACGCATTCGCAGATAAGGAGAAGCAAGATTATTCTTTGAGACATCTGCAGTTGTAAAGTATCTGAGCTTTAAACTGGGAAGGAACGGGGAGAAACTGATGGCTGAGTGTAGGTAATAGGCTTAGAGAGACACTAAGTAGTAAGGGGTCGAATCTCCCATTTAGGCAAATTCTTCTAGTTTTGTACACTTCGCAACAGTTTGTGTTAAACTCAGCTACAGAGATAGATCGTTCCATTCACCTCGTGAACTCTAGAAGCAGATTGTTCAGAAGTGCAGCCACACCTTTTGGCGTGTACCCTATTGTGTATAGCTGGAGGGTAGCAGAAGACAGACACATGAGCTAGACATCCAGGAAAACCTTACTTACAGAAGCAGATCTTCAGCCAGAGGGTTTCCACACTGAGGGTTTTGTGTCGCCTTTGGGAATGGTGCAGAAATCACGTGCTCAGTCCTTAATTACGATTCGCCTTTACTGAATGTCCCCTCTCTTTTCTTTCCTCACCGTCAAGCAGAAACCCAAAAGACGTAGCTTTTGACAAATGTCCTTGGTAGGGTTCAGTATTTCTCACTCCCCTTTAAAGCTCTGAAAGGAGAGTTAGTTTCAGGAAGTTGAGGGAAATCACACAGAGGTCCTCTTCCTTCCATCCATGAAAGTGCTGAGGCCTATCGGTGAAGCCTAAGAAAAGACATCCATCCAGGTCATTAATTTATTCAGCTCAGTTTCTGAGTCTTTTGTTTGGCTATTTAGACGTTGATGAAATAGGCATGATTACTCTTCACAGAGCTTACTACCTAATAGGAGTGATGGAAAGCGAATGTGTAAAGAATAAATAAGTAGAGATTGATTGTTATAGATGCTGTGAGGGAAGTGGCCAGGGCAGCATGTTTGAGAAGGGCCCCGTCATGCTGAGTGTTGAAGGTGGGGCAAGCACTGCAGGCAGAGAGAACAGCGAAGGCGGTGGCCTGGAGGCAGAAACGGGTGTTTGAGGGTGGCAGGGAGGCTGCTGGGGTTACAGATTGGTGGAGGAGGGGGAGCATGGAGAGTTCTGTGGAGCCAGTTGCGAGGGCCCTGGTGGGCCATGCTCAGGGGTAGCTTAATTAGACAAGCCGAGGGAAGCTGTTAGAGGTTTCCAGCATGGGGTGTGTGGTTTTGCTTGTGTTTTAAGAAGGTCACCTTGGCTCTTATTTGGGGAATGGACAGGAAAGGAGCAGGAGAGCAAGCAGGGAGCCTGGGGGCCCAGAAACCGCCTCTCTTCCCGACCGACTGGAGCGGATTCTAATCCTGCCTCTGCTCCCCCGCGACTACGCAGCTTTGGGCGGGTTTCCTGATCTCTCTGGCATTCAACTGTTCACCCCTCATAAAATAGGGACAAGTATTTTCTCATGTGGTTTCTAGAAGGAATAAGTATTCATAAAGTCCTCTATAAACTTGGACCATATGCTTATCTGAGCTATAATATGATTCATATTGAGAGGAGGTGGGCTCCTGCAATGCTGGAAAAATCGCTCAGCAGCCCCTGTGTGAGCAACATTTTATTACAGTCTGAGGCTAAAAGATGCTTTTGTTTCTTTACTGCCATCAATGTCTCTCTAAGGGCGGGCGGCTGGTTAACACATCACATGGTGTGGTCACTTCTATGTAGTCATTTACCGGGGTAATAACTTGTAATGGCTGAGCACTTTTTTTTTTTGAAGCTTCACGTCTCTGTTCACCATCTGTAGGTGACCCACGAGTGTGATATAGTGTGCATGTGTGATGTGCTGCCAACGTGTGGCATATCTGGCGGGGGGCCGGGGAGTGGGCATTAAACCGCCTGTGGGCAGAAGGCCACATGCTTTCAGCACCCAGGCAGTGCTGATGGGCCATCACTGTCCCCTAGCCAAGCAGACTGCTGTATTCTTGCCCCATGGACCTTAATATTCTCAGGGCAAAGTTCTGTAATACTTATTCGGCTTGAACAAAGCAAGTCTATCTTTCATCATAGCGGGTGATTCGGAATCCTTATGTTATGAGGAAATATCCTGTTTCAAGTGCAATTTTCTGTTGTGGCACCGAGCAGATGCTGAGATTTGCTGCCCTTCCACACAAGAGGGTCTCCAAGGTTTCCAGGGAGATCATCTGAAAAATGTTCACTGGAATGATGCTGCACTGGTGGAGACTGTCCTGTTCAGTATAGTGGCCACTGCTCATGTGTGGCTACTGAGCCCTCGAAATGTGGCTAGTAGGACAGAAGGACTGAATTTTAAATTATATTAAAAATTTAATTATATTAAATTTTAATTAATTTAAGTTTAAATAACGGCATGTGGCTCATGGATGCTGTATTGGACACTGCAGCTCTAGAGGAATTTACATGACCCTCCAAGGGTCATGTAAATCCATGAGCTCACAGACTCCCCTGACACCCACCAAGGCCATCACCAGGATCTCCCGTGTTTAGGGGAGTACTCTAGTGCATACTTTCTGTTGGATGGTTGTGGGGGATCACCCTTGCAGTCTCAATATTGAACTCCTGAGATACCAGTTCTCAGTGTGGGAATAAAGGGGTGTTGAACAGGGGTCACGAGAAGGCTGTCCACAGAGGAGAGCAGACCTCCTCACCGCGCGCTGCTCCCAGCACTGGCTTCCTCCCGTTTGATCGCTGTGGGTCCTCAGCTGGGGCTGCAGAGGACAGCAAGTCCCCAGGGCGGATATTTATTGTTTCCTACTCTTGGTGTTTAATATTGCCCCTCTGGCATAGACGCTTGAAAGTCAGTTGTTTCTTGGCACACGCCTGCGCCGTGGCCAGTGTGAGAGATTTCTGGGGAACTGTGAACCTGTGCTGGGGCCATAACAATGGCATGGCCATTTGTGTGCAGCAGAGAACTCAGTGTTTGTCCATTGCCTTAGGAATGTGAGTGTTTTCGAAAGGCCCTTGGTGAGTGGCAGCTGGTAGTGCTCTCCAAAACCAGGAGACAGCTTGGATTCATGCTCAGAAATTGGGTGGCTCAGTTCCATCGGGAGGGAGAAGTTAAAGATGAGTCTATTGCCCATGAGAAATGGTGTAAGGACAAAAAAAAATGAGCTCAACATTTTGTTTTTCAACCTATAGGTGAGGAAGGGAGGATTGGTGATGGGCCCAAGCTTGATAGGAGGATGAGTGTTCATTGTGAATGGCATCTACATTTTCTTTGTGTCTAGGATTAAATGTCCGGCA
Organism: Lepilemur ruficaudatus; assembly: GCA_963574885.1. Classification (NCBI taxonomy): domain Eukaryota; kingdom Metazoa; phylum Chordata; class Mammalia; order Primates; family Lepilemuridae; genus Lepilemur; species Lepilemur ruficaudatus. The sequence goes on along the minus strand of CAUYRT010055191.1, from coordinate 15,502 downwards.
AGGCCTGCCTCCCAGATTAAGGCATCAGCGTATGAGGGATTAATTTACATTCTACACAGCGAAAGACACTTGAAAGATAACAGATGAATATCTGTTGGCCAGCAGCTTAGTTTTTCGCATGGTCTAGATTTAGAATATAACTTTTCCAGGGAAGAAAGGGGTTAAAAGGTCTGGTGCCGTCTGTCATAGCAACGAGGCGTGCACAGCGCATTGAATCCTGTAGAAATAAGCCAGGCCTGGGAGTGATGTTGGGATGGGGGGTGAGGGCCCTGGCAGATGTGGTCCTGTGGAAGGACTGAAGGTTCTTTTTTAAAAAATTCAAGTTTAACAGGAACCATCTTTAATTTGGGGGTAGCCCTGTTTTCACCATTAGTGGCCATTCCTCAAAGCTATTTTTATTCCTGCCCAAGTTGGCCTGATGTGGGAAAGCCAAGCAGGGATGTTTAATTACAGGTGATTATCTGAATTGCAGCCAGAGCTTTTGCTATGTGGCACATCTTTGTTCATACCGAGGTGTGAGTTGATCTGTACATAAATGGGTGTTCTGGCTATGTATAAGGGTGTCTGTGTGTTCTTTATGGTTGTATTTCCAGAATATCCTTTTAAAGATCATGGCCAAATTTACCTTGGTTGGAGAAGGTAGTGACTTAGAGAAGCCTCAATCATTTATGTTTCCTTTTCCAATATAAAGAGCGTTATTAAATTACTCACTTTAAAAGGGTAAGATCAAAGAGATCATAAATATAGCATGAATACTATTTCAGGAACATGAAATTTAGCTATTTCTACTAACAGAAGTGCCTATATGGAATACCAGTGGAAACAGAGATTTAGTGGAAGATGACGCAACAAACTAAGACTTACAAAACAAACAAAGAAAACCTTTTTCATCATCTTTGGTTCTAGATCTATCAAGAATGCTGGCTCATGAGGAATTCCTTTCCCCTATTGAGACCGCTCAGTAAATTTACTGAAAATCATTTAATTGTACACTTACAATGAAGTGTTGGTTGTACGTAGATACAGTTGGAGCACTATGTATGTACTCTATGGACTACTTTGACAGAGTAGGTTTTTGAGTGTAACAAGATAAGTCAACTTGAGTGGTAATATATTTTGGGAAATCAGCTCACTGCAAATTGTGACTGTAAACATTTTACTGTAAATGTCTTGTATTTTTCCCCCAATAAAATTTTTGGAAAAAAAATGGAGTAATGGCATTGAATGTAAATTATACTTGAACAAATTTGTCTAAAAAATTTATTGATACATTTTGATTGTACATAATTATGGGGTATATGTGGTATTTTGATACATGTATACAATGTGTAGTATCAAATTAGGGTATTTAGGATATCTGTCACCTCAAACATTTATAATTTCTTTGTGTGGACATTGGGAACATTTCAAATCTTTTCTTCTGGCTATTTTGAAATATACAATAAATTGTTGTTAACTGTAATCACCCTACTGTGCTATCAAACACTAAGACTTATTCCTTATATCTAACTGTATGTTTGCATCCATTAACAAACCTCTCTGCATTCCACTCCACTCGTCCTACCCTCTGGTAACCATCATTCTAATCTCTACCTCAATGAGATCAACTTTTTAAGCTCGCATATATAAGTGAAAACATGTAATATTTGTCTTTCTGTGCCCGGATGATTTTAGTTAATATAATGACCCTATCTCCCACCATATATAAAAATCAACTCAAAATAGATTAAAGACTTAAATATAAGAACTGAAACTACTCATAGAAAACATAAGGGAAATGATTCAGGACATTAGTCTAGTCAAAGATTCTATGGCTAAGACTTCAAAAGCACAGGCACCAAAAAAATAGAGAAATAGGATTGTATTGAAGTAAAAAGTTTCTTCACAACAAAGGAAGCAATCAATAGAATGAAGAGACAACCTATAGAATGGGAGAAAATATTTCCAAACTATTAATCCAAGAAAGGAATAATATCCAGAATATACAAGGAATTCAAAAAAACTCAACAACAAAAAAATAAAAGAATGAAAAACAAATTCTCCTATTAAAAAGTAGATAGGACCAGGCACAGTGGCTGATGCCTATAATCCCAGCAATCTGTGAGGCTGACACAGAAGAATCACTTGAAATCAAGAGTTTGACCAGCCTGAGCAAGAGCAAAACCCCGTCTTTACTAAAAGTAGAAAAATTAGCTGTATGCAGTGGCACTTGCCTGTAGTCCCAGGCTCCCATGAGGCTGAGATAGAAAGAGCACATGAGGCTGAGGCAAGAGGATCACTTGAGCCCAGGAGTTTGAAGTTGCAGTGAACTATGAAGAAAATAAGTAAACAAATTATCTAAATAGACATTTCTCATTTGAATCATTTTTAAGTGTATAGTTTAGTCATGTTGAGTACATTTACATTATTGTGCAACAGCTATCAAGAACTCTATACCCATTGAACAACTGCCCATTTCCCTCTCCCTGGGCCTCTGGTAGTTACCGCTGATTGTACTTTCTGTTTCTATGAGTTTGACTACTCATATAAGAGTAATCAGTAGAATCATTCAGTGTATGTTTTTTTTTTCAACTGTTTATTTCACTTGGCATAATGTCCTCACAGTTCATCCATCTTGTAGCACATGTCAGAATTTTTTTCCTTTTTAAGACAGAATAATATTCTGTTGTATAGATAGACCACATTTTATGTATCCATTCATCCACTGATGAACACTTGTGTTGCTTCCACCTCTTGGCTATTAAAAAATAAAGCTGATATGAACATGAGTGTGCAAATATTTGAGATTTTGCTTGCGGTTTTTTTCTATATATACCCAGATAGTAAAACTGCTGGATCATGTGGTAGTTATGTTTTTGTTTTTTTAAGGAACCACTATATTGTTTTCTTCAGTGGTGGCCCCATTTTATAATCCAACCAGCAATGCATAACTGTTCCAATTTCTCTGCAACCTTGCTAACACTTGTTATTTTCTGTTTTTTCATAGTACCCATCCTAATGTGTGTGAAGTGGTGTCTCATTGTGGTTTTGATTTGCAATTCTCTAATGTGATCTACCCTTTTAACATGCTCTCAAGTTATTTCAATGCAGAGTCACACTTTGAGAAAACGTGCTCTAGGTCAACAGTAGTTGCTGTTTTTCAATAAGAAGCATGACAGGGTCCAGGCGCAGTGGCTCATGCCTGTAAATCTAGGACTCTGGGAGGCTGAGATGGGAGGATTGCTTGAGCTCAGGAGTTAGAGGCCAACCTGAGGAAGTGCAAAACCCCATCTCTACTAAAAATGGAAAAAATTAGCTGGACAACTAAAAATATATAGAAAAAATTAGCTAGGTATGGTGGCTCATGCCTGTAGTCCCAGCTACTCAGGAGGCTGAGGCAGGAGGATTGTTTGAGCCTAGTAGTTTGAGGTTGCTGTGAGCTAGGCTGATGCCACGGCACTCTAGCCTGGGAAACAGAGTGAGACTCTGTCTCAAAAAAAAAAAAAGAAAAAAAAAGAAAAGAAAAAGAAAAACCATGGCAGGGGTAAAGATGGCCACTGTCCTTATAGCATGGATACTATATGAAAATCCAAGATTATCTTTCCTAATGTTTTACCATTGCACTAACAACTTTTATTTACTACATATCACCTAACAATGGAAACTAACCTTTTGTAATTACTTTTTTTTTGAGAGCTCAATATATATTTTAATATGTGACAAAGGTGGTTTCAATTCAGTTAGAAGAGGTTACATTATTTTTCTTCTATTTTTCTTTTTTTTCTGTCAGCATATTATGGGGGTACAAATGTTAAGGTTACATACATTGCCCTTGTCCCCCCTCCCCCCTCCAGTCAGAGCCTCAAGCCTGGCCATCTCCCAGACAGTGCACATCGCACTCATTATGTATATATATACCCATCACCTCCTTCCCCCTCCCGTCTGCCCGAGACCCGATAAATGTTGTTCCTATGGGTCCAATTAGGTGTTGATCAGCTAATACCAATTGGCTGGTGAGTACATGTGGTGCCTGTCCATCCATTCTTGGGATACTTCACTTACTAGAATGGGTTTCAGCTCAATCCAAGAAAATACAAGGGGTGCTATATCACTATTGCTTCTTGTAGCTGATTAGTACTCCATGGCATACATATACCACATTACATTATTCCACTCATGTAGTGATGGGCACTTGGGTTGTTTCCACAATTTTGCAATTGTGAATTGTGCTGCTATAAACATTCGAGTGCAATTGTCTTTTTTATAGAGTGTCTTTTGTTCTTTTGTGTAGATGTCCAGTAGTGAGATTGCTGGATCAAACGGTAGATCTACTTGTATTGCTTTCAGGTATCTCCATATTGCTTTCCACAGGGGTTGCACTAGTTTGTAGTCCCACCAGCAGTGTAGGAGTGTTCCTATCTCGCCACATCCATGCCAACATTTATTGTTTTGTGACTTTTTGATAAAGCCCATTCTCACTGGAGATAAGTGATATCTCAATGTGGTTTTGATTTGCATTTCTCTGATGATTAAAGATGTCAAACCTTTTTTCATATGTTTGTTGGCCATTCTTCTGTCTTCTTTTGGAAAGTGTCTGTTCAGGTTCTTTGCCCGCTTTTTGATAGGGTTGTTTGATTTTTATCTTGCTGATTTTCCTGAGTTTTAAATACATTTTAGTTATCAGCCCCTTATCAGATGTGTAGCATGTGAAAATTTTCTCCCATTCTGTAGGTTGTCTGCTTGCTCTCGTGACAGTTTCTTTGGCTGTGCAGAAGCTTTTTAGTTTGATCAGGTCCCATTTATTTATTTTTGTTGTCGCTGCGATTGCCTTTGGGGGTCTTCTCCATAAATTCTTTGCCTAGGCCAATGTCTAGAAGAGTCTTTCCAATGTTTTCCTCTAGAATTATAATAGTTTCATATCTTAGGTTTAAGTCTGTTACCCAGCGTGAGTTGATTTTTGTGAGAGGTGAAAGGTGTGGATCCTGCTTCAGTCTTCTACATGTGGCTATCCAGTTTTCCCAGCACCATTTATTGAATAAGGATTCTTTTCCCCATTATATGTTTTGTCTGCTTTGTTGAAGACTAGATGGCTGTATGAAGATGCTTTTATATCTGGGTTCTATATTCTGCTCTACTGGTCAATGTCTCTGTTCTTGTGCCAGTCCCACGCTGTTTTAATTACTATAGCCTGTAATATAATTTGAAGTTTGGTAAATTCATACCCCCCATTTTGTTTTTATTGCCTAGGATTGCTTTTCTATATGGGGTCTTCTCTTGTTCCATATGAAGCATAAAGTTATTTTTCTATATCTGTGAAAAATGATGACGGGATTTTAATAGGAATTGCATTGACTCTTTAGATCACTTTGGGTAATATAGACATTTTAACAATGTTGATTCTGCCGACCCACAAGCATGGTATGGTCTTCCACCTGTTTACGTCCTCTGCTAATTCCTTTCTCAGTGTTTCATAGTTCTCCCTGTAAAGGTCTTTTCCCTCCTCAGTTAAGTATTTTCCCAGGTACTTTATTTTCTTTTTTGCTATTTTGAAGGGAACTGAGTCTTTGATTTGATTCTTAGTTTGACCATTGTTGGCATATATGAATGCCTCTGCTTTGTGTGCATTGATTTTTTTATCCTGAGACTTTACAAAATTCATTTATCAATTCAAGGAGTCTCTTGGTTGAATCCTTGGGGTTTTCTAGATATAATAATCATATCATCAGCAAAGAGTGAGGGTTTGATCTCTTCTGCCACCATCTGGAAACCCTTAATTCCGCTGTCTTGTCTGATTGCTATAGCCAGGACGTCCAGCACTATGTTGAATAGAAGTGGAGATAGTGGGCAACCTTGCCTTGTTCCAGTTCTAAGTGGGAATGCTTTCAATTTTTCCCCATTCAGTAGGATGTTGGCTGTGGGTTTGTCACATAAGGCTTGTATCATTTTTAGGTGAGCCCCGTCTATGCCTATTTTGTTAAGTGTTCCTATCATAAAAGGTTGTTAAGTTTTGTCAAATGCTTTTTCTGTGTCTATTGAGAGGATCATATGGTCTTTGCTTTTGGTTCTGTTTATGTGGCGAGTAACATCTATAGATTTGCATATGTTGAAACATCCTTGAATCCCTGGGATTAAGCCCATTCCATTGTGATCTATTATTTTCTTGATAAACACCTGGATTCAGTTAGCTAGGATTTTGTTAAGAAGTTTTGCATCCACATTCATAACGGATATTAGTCTGTAGTTTTCTTGTTTTGTTTCATCCTTTCCTGGTTTTGGTATCAGGGTGATGTTGGCTTCATAAAATGTGTTGGGGAGGATTCCACCCTTCTCGATGTTGTGGAATAATTTCTGCAGGATAGGCACCAGTTCTTCTTTGTAGGTATGGTAAAATTCCAGTGTGAAACCATCTGGTCCAGGAATTTTATTTTTAGGAAGATTTTATAATGCTGTTTCAGTTTCAGTACTTGATATTGGTCTGTTCAGGAATTCTATCTCTTCCTGGTTGAGCCTAAGGAGGCTGTGTCTTTCTAAGAATTTGTCCATTTCCTCCACACTTTCCAGTTTGTGTGCATAAAGGTTTTTGTAGTATTCATAGATTATATCTTGTATCTCCATGGCATCAGTTGTAATTTCTCCTTTATTCTTCCTGATGGAACATACTGGAGATTTTTCTTTTTTGCTTTTTGTTAGTGTAGCCAAAGGTGTGTCAATTTTGTTTAGTTTTTCAAAGAACAAGCTTTTTATTTTATTAATCTTTCGTATAGTTTCCCTGTTGTCAATTTTATTTAATTCTGATTTTATCTCATTGATTTCACTTCTTCTGCTGGGTTTGGGGTCAGTCTGTTCTTCTTTTTCCAGCTCTTTGAGTTGGTTTGTTAGGTTGTCTATTTGTGATCTTTTGGAATTTTGGATATAGGCATTTATGGAAATAAACCTTCCTCTCAGGACTGCTTTAACTCTGTCCCACAGATTCTGATAACTCGTCTCTCCTTTGTCATTTAGTTCAAAGAATCTTTTGATTTCCATATTGATTTCCTCATTTATGGAGTGATCATTCAGCAGAAGGTGGTTTAGTTTCCATGATTTTGTGTAGAAATGAGTTTCTGTTAAGGTTGATTTCTACTTTTATTCCACTGTGATCTGAAAAGATGCATGGCATAATTTCTACATTTTTAAAAATTTTGAGACATATTTTGTGTCCTAGCATATGGTCAATCTTAGAGAATGTCCATGAGCTGATGAGAAGAATGTATATCCAGTGGTATATGGGTAGAATGTCCTGTAAATGTCAGTCAGCCCCATTTGTTCTATCGTTCTGTTTAAGTCCATTATTTTTTTGTTAATTTTCTGTTTGGAGGATCTATCTTGGGCTGTCAGTGGGTGTTCAAGTCTCCAGCTATTATGGTGTTGTTGTTTATCAGTTTGTTTAGATCAAGTAGAGTTTGCTTTATGAATCTGGGTGCACCTAAGTTGGGTGCATACATATTTAGAATTGTTATGTCTTCATGCTGAACTGTACCCTTCACCATTATATAGTGACCTTCTTTGTCTTTTATAGCCTTTGTTGATTTAAAGACTAAGTTATCTGAAATCAAAACTGCCACACCAGCCTTCTTTGGCATCCATTTGCTTGAAATATTGTTTTCCACCCCTTTACCTTTACTCTAAATGCATCCTTGCAGGTTAGATATGTTTCCTGAAGACAGAAGATTCTTGGCTTGTATTTTTTTATCCATTTGGCTAGCCTATGTCTCTTGCGTGGGGAGTTCAAGCCATTCACATTTATTGAGAGAACTGATAGGTGTGGCAGATTTCTGTTCATTGTGTTGGCTTGTATTCTGTTGCTTTGTTTTCTCTCTTGAGCTATTGTGGTATCTGGCCTTTGATCTTTAGCTTTTGAGTAGTTTTACATTTATGAGTATTTATTGTTGTGATCCGTGGGTAACACAGTTTTGAGTACTTCTTGGAGGGCTGGTCTTGTCCTGGCAAATTCCCTCAGTCTTTGCTTATCTGAGAATGTCTTTATTTCTCCTTCATATAGAAAACTTACTTTAGTAAACATATACCAAATTTTAATAATCCACTCATGTATTGACAGGCACTTGGGTTGTTTCCATGACTTAGCAATAGTGAATTGTGCTGCCATAAACATTCGGGTTCAGATGTCTTTTTCATAGAATGTCTTATGCTCTTTTGGATAGATGTCTAATTATGCTATTGCTGGATCAAATGGTAATTCTATTTTTAGCTCTTTGAGGAATCTCCAAATTCTTTTCCACTAAGTTTGCATCAGTTGGCAGTCCCACCAGCAGTGTAAGAGTGTTCCTGTCTCTCCACATCCTCGCCAGCATTTGTTGTTTTGGCATTTTTCTATTTTAAGAAACGACAGTGAGCTAGCACCACTTATATTATCCTGGATTAAATTTAAGCCTATTATTCAAAGTGAGGTGACACAAGACCCAAAGAATGGGCCCCCCTTGTACTCGCCATCAAATTGGTATTGACTGATTGACACTATGGTGCTTAAATGGTGGTAGTGTTCACTGGGGATTTTGGGGGTGGCGGGGTGGACCCACATCTGGGAGATGTGGTAAGCACTGTGAAGGGGAGGTGCATGCTTGAAGTGTATTTGGGCATGGGTATTAGGGGTCTCAATGGGGGGTGGGAAATCCTCTAAAACTGATTCATGTGAATAGGTGTACAACTTGGTAAATTTAGTAATAACCATTTAATTGTACACTTAAAATGTAGTAAAGACATGATACGTAAATTACACTTAAATAAAGACAAAAAAAATGATACCTAGCTTTGCAGAGTACAAGATTCTAGGCTAGGCATTATTCTGTTTCAGAAGAGTGAGAATGAACCCCCAGGCTCTCCTTGCTTGTAAGGTTTCAGTTGAGTAGTCTGGCCTTATTCGGATTGGCTTTCCCGTGTATGTTACTTGCTTCTTTCTCCTTACAGCTCATAGAAGGGCCTCTTTGGTTGATATTTTGGTCAATCTGATGACTGCATGTCATGGTGTCTTCCTGTTTGCATTGAATCTTGCAGGGGTCCTTTGAGCTTCTTGTACTTGGATATCTAGATTTTCAGCAAGGCCTCAGAAATTTTCCTCTATTATATCTTCAAATAGCTTATTCAACCCTTGCATGTTTTCTTCTTTCCCTTCCAGGATCCTCATAACCCTCACGTTAGTTTTCTTCACATAATCCCACATTTCTTGTAGACATTGCTCTTTTCTCTTATTTCTCTGCTCTATCTCTGTCACTGACTTATTTAGTTGGAAGGTGTGATATTCAATCTCTGAGATTCTTTCTTCTGTTTGATCTACCCTGTTCTTGAGGCTTTCCACTGTGTTTTATACTTCCTTGAATAGATACTTCATTTCCAGGATTTTGGTTTGATTTTTCTTTAGTATTTCAATTTCTTTAGCGAATTTGTCTTCTAGGTCCTGGATTTGTGTGTGTGTGTGTGTGTGTGTGTGTGTGTGTGTGTGTGTGTGTGTGTGGTTTCTTTGTGTTAGTTATCTATTTTTTCTTGCATGCCATTGAGTTTTCTTACAATCCATGTTTGAAATTCTTCTTCTGTCATTTTAGTGTTCTGACTTTGGTTGATGTCCATTTCTGGAGAGCTAGTGTTCCTCTTTGGGGATGCACTTTCCATTTGATTCCTCATATTGCCAGAGTTCTTTCTCTGATTTCTTCCCATCTGGATCAGTTTTTGCTTCTTGCCTTTAGATTTTCATTTGGATAATGACACACCCTGTTTAGTCTCTGAGCCAGTAGGTGGTGTTTGTGGGTGAGATTCAACCACAGCCTATAATGAGTCAGTAGGTGCAGTAAAAGGGTGTGCGGAATGACCTCCCTGTCAGTAGGTGGCACTTGCTGGGAGGAACAGACTACGGTGTTGTTTTTGGGTCCTGTAACCAGCTCTGGTTCCTCTGGAGAGGCACTCTAGTGCCTCACGTGGTTGGTGGTGCCCTGGGATTTCCAGGTGTGTCCTTATTCTCCACCTCAGTGGGGGCAGGTCTGAGATTGAGTCTGGGTGGAGCTGGGTTGGGTAAGCCTGCCCTCAAGTATCACAGTTGCTGTTAGCAGGGGTCAAAGGTCTTTGCTTCTGGACAAAGCTGTCAGGGATGGGCTGAAATGGCCCCACTCAGCCAGAAAGTCTGCATGTGGGGGTGGGGCTGTCAGAGACCTGCAGTCTCGAGCAAGTTTCACTCCTTTCCACACTTCCCGGCTCCGTGGCTTCTTATGGGGCTCTGCCAGCGGGCAGGACCTCACACCAGTGGGTCTCCCCTGGCTGTGATGCAGGCCAGGAGGTTCCCTGCCCAGGATAGCAGCCTGGGCTGGGGACACAGCCCTCTCCTGCAAGAAGAGTTGCCCCTCAAGCACGCTGATCCGCCCCTGTAGGCACACACATGTTAATAGGCACGTTCACAAATATTTCTTCTCTGCCCAAGGGCAATGCAAGACTTGGGTGTACTGGGTCTGGTCTGCAGGTCTAATCCTTGGGCCCCGGAATTCAAACCCTGACCCTGCCAGGGAGTGGTGTGTCGGTCCTAAGTCACCCATAGGGAGCCCAAGCTGGATCGATGTCTCTCAGCCTCGGGATCTGCCCTCTTTTCCTGGAGTCACCAGGCCAGCAGCATCTGGGAGGGCCAGCAGGTAGGGAGCTCACAGTCTGAGTACCGCTCAGTCTGTTGTAAGGCCCCAAATGGAAAGGTCCTGTTCCCTTGAGATGCCTCCAGGTAGTGGCTAAATTGTCTCTCTCTGCAGCCGCGGGTAGGGAAGAGGGAGGGGAGAATGAGGCAATATGGCGCCTGCTGATCAGCTTGAGTCTGTGGGCTGGGAGGTGTCCTGGGTGAGCTAGAAGCCTTGTGCCGTGTCCGCAAGAGGCTCACTGCTCACCGGCAGCAGCCATCTTTGGGCTGGTGTGAGCAGGTCTCTCCAACTGCCCAGGAGCCCACCAACAGTCAGAGATGCAAGGGAGGGGAAAGTTAGTTGCTCCACCTATCCTTGTCGCTGGGCTCCAAGCTTCTCGTGGGCTTTCTCCTTCCAGTTCTCCTCCGCAACTTCCTCCCATGGAGTCTCCTGTAATTACTTCTTTATGAAGCCAGTGGCACAATGCAGATGCAAGTTCTAATCTCCCATGAACAACATTTGCCTTTGTCCATTCATCTAGGCTACAGGCACAGGTATGTATATAAAAAATACCTTGAAGACATGATCCTTATTCATAAAATGCTGTTTATAGTACCAATATTTCCTGAGACAGGGAATATTTACCTTCTCACTTCTTTTGTTTTGGCTGTCACCATTATTTTTCACTCTTCAGCACCTAGCCTACACCCAATTTTATTTCTGCATCATTTGTATGTGCACTGTAATTTTTTTGTTAGAGTAGCAGTGCCAATCCAATTCATAATACACTCTTTACCAAATGCAGTTGAAGACTTTCTCCCCTTATAAGATCACTTTGTCTTTCTCCAGAGATTTATGTGAATATCTGAATAAAATGGTGGAGGATGGGTGTATCTTGGAAGTTGAAGAGCAGCAATAAGAATCTTCATTAAAAGTTGCATTTAAAAATATTTTTGAGCATTTATTATGTGCCAATAACTTAGTCAGAGATTCAAATCCCAGCAATTTTAACCACCTACTTCCTGTATAAGGAATCCTTTTGATCTAAATTACTTTCAGGACTGAAGTGTAAGTCACAGGCAAGACTACAAATAAATGGAAACATTGATTGAGTCATTATTTATTTTAATACTTATTGAGTCCCTCCTTTATTCCAGGTACTATGCAAGGTGCTAGAGATAGAATAGTGTTTCAGTAGTAAAGAATGGCGTTTCACCATTGAAGAACCATGCTCCACCTGGTAAAGGAGCATCTGTGTGCCAGTCTAAGTCCTGCCAGATCAAACTTACTTAGCTTAACCCAAACAGTAGACATTGCACTTTTGCCTTCTTCCTACCGGCCCACCTAGACTTATCTCTTTGTTTTATGGTGCTCATACAGACTTCTCCATTTGCCTTTAGTGGAAATATTCATATGTTTACATACTGCTTTTTAATAAGTAATTGTTTTTTATTCTATGGGATGAAAGCCCATTTTGACAAAAATAGCTCATGGTATTAAGGCAGTCTGCCACATCTAAGTTAAGATATTATAAGGAGCCTGCTTGATTTCAGGGATAGAAATATATTAAAATTAGTAAAAAAAAAATATACATCATGAGGTTGACTAGATTGGCATAAAAGCCAAAGGAAGTTAATATGGAGAAAGGTTTTAGACAAAAAACATTAATTTAGGATCCAAGACATAGCCTCCCCCCTCAAAAAGAAAAAGAGTTCTAAATGTCAAATCAGTAAGAAAGACCATATATTAAGAAAGATTTGGCTATTACTCAAATGGATATTTTTTCAGACAGGTGATCTTAAATTACACTATTTAGCTTTAAAATGTTCTGGCAGCATAGAATGAAATATGTGTTTCTCTTTGGAGAAGTATAAGGATGGTCCTCTGGGGTCAAAGTTCTAGGAATAAGGTAGGAAAAAGTTCAGGCTGCTGGTAACCATGCTGTGAAGAGAATTTTAGGCCTTGGTGTTGTCAAAAGCTACTCCATAAATCAGTAACTTATGCAATGTTAAAAGGCAAGAAATTATTCTGAAATGGGAAACGCTCTTTTTTCCATCTGAAAGAGCTATAATTCATCACCAGCCTTCATCAGTTCCTGGCTACCCACCCCCACCCCCGGCATCCTAGATCTCCAAAGAACCCGCTATGGTGGAAGAGCATGAAGGCCAACAATTTATTTTTGTTGGTGACATTTTTGGTAACACAGTAAATTCAGAGTAGGCCAGATACTGCTATTTCTTTTTAGTTAATACTTGGCACCCTGAGGTTTCAATGAGAAACCAAGAAGCTTTATCATTCTGTAGCAGAAATTAAAAAATCAAGAAGCTAAGAAATGTGTTCAAATTTCACATTAATTCACTGCTGAGGCTAGGCAAGCACTTGACTAATGACTATGTGTTTTCAGCTAATGTGCTCTGACATAATCTCTTCCATGATTGAAAAAAACACATATCTACCAACAGGTTCTGCTAATCTATGTACATCTAGACTCAGAGAGAAGCTGAGGTATCTAAATGGAAAGTCAGGAATCACCTAAGCTGAGCATCTGTAGAAAGACTTGGTAACCACAGAGAATGCAGCCCATAGTGATTTTAAATAGGAGATGGCTATGTGTACCTAGTAATTTGTGGATTGGAATATGCCTGCCATTTCCATATTGTCTCTGCTACTATTCCTGCATGAAATACCTCACACCCATTGGATTCATTTATCCAAGGCTTACTCTTATTTCAAATACAGTCTCTTCCACAAAGTCCTCTTAATTTCTCAGTTTCTGGGCCACTACATCCTCTAAAATTTTGTACATTTGATTTGTTGTCTGTATCCCATTTGACACTTAGCATAGTCTCTTGTTGATATTTATCTTCTTTCTGTATATGGTCTCTTTCCCAACTGGAAAATAAGCCTTTTAAATGAAGAGATCCCCTATGCTACATCCTTAAAAAATGGTTGCCTTTCTCTGATTGAGTGCCTCAATTGTCATGGAACTCACTACTACCACACGGAGTAAAAATCAGCTATATTTGTTAACCCCTCTGCTGCCACCACCACACAAACTCTTCCTTACACCAAGCAAAATCTTTCTTCTGATAGCTTCCACCCATTGGCCTCCAAGTTCATCTAATCTTTGGAGTCACATAGAGTGCATGGGCACAGCTTCTTTTCCATAAGACACGTCTTTATAGGCCTGAGCCCTAGGCATGGCTTCCCATCTGATGTTCTCACTTCTTCAGCCAAACATCTCTAACTCTCTTGACTGGTCCTCACATGCCATGATTTCCACACATCTCACCTCCATTCATGTGGCTTTCCACTGACGATCTGAAAATTTGTTAAATATGTCTTCATGTGTGGTGCCCAGAACTAAATCTGACCTTCCAATTCATTTATTAATTTATTCATAAATTCATTTATTCAACCAATAATTATTTAGTGGCAACTCTGTTTGGCATTGTAATATGCCCAGAGAATATAGCAATAAGGGAGAGAGACATGATTCCTGTCCATAGCAACTTGTAAAATGGGAAAGATAAACATTTGACTGTGATTATGTAAATGATTATTCAATAGCAATGTTAGTTTTCTATGATGTATAACAAATTACCACAAATTTAAAGGCTTAAAACAACATATATTATCTCACAGTTTCTGCGGGTCAGGAGCTGGGTGCAGCTTGCCTGGGCTTTCTGTTTAGGGTTTCTCATAAGGTTGCAATCAAGGTGTTGACCAGGGATGGGATCTCATCTGAAAGCTCAACTAGCAAGGATCTACTTCCAAGATCTCTCAGGTTATTGACAAAATTCATTTCCTTACAGCTGGACATAGGATTCATTGCAGCATTGTTCTTCAAAGCCAGTAACAGAACAAAAGACTCCAGCAATGCAGGCTAGATTGTGCAATGATGTACATGAAATCATGTACAGTGCGTCACCTTTGTTGTATTATATTTATCAGAAGCACGTCACAGCCCATGCCCATATTCAAGGAGAGAGGATCACATAAAATTGTGATCACCAGGAAGTGGGAATCGTAAAAACTGCCTTTAAAATTCTGCTTGCCATAGTGGCAAATTGAGATAGTATTATGAATGAAAAGCTTGGAGAGCTATGAAAGTAACCCATCCTAATAGGAAGGAGTCATTAATTTTTTTGATCATGTAGCTTATCCCACCTTAACCAGATCAAGGTTTACACAAGCAGATCACAAGGTAAGTACCATGTTTTATACATTTTATTTTACTTGAAGACACTTAGCATAGAACTATTCATGAATTTTTTTGTTTGTTTTTGTTTGTTTGTTTTTTCTAAATATTTATTGTTATAAAAAGATGTACATGGGCCATTGAGTACAAAAGTAATTTCCCAACTGAGCATATAATTCCAGTTTTATGAATATACACTGTTATCTTCTATATTACATCTATACAGGAGAGGGGCATGCTTGAAATGTAGTTGGTGAAGGGTATTAGGGATTTCAATAGGGGGAAGGAAATCCACTGAAGGGGATTCAATAGGGGGAAGGCTTTCCACTGAATTCAATAAGGGGAAGGCTTTCCACTGAAGATCTGAAAATTTGTTAAGCATGTCTTCATGTGTGGTGTCCAGAACTAAATCTGGCCTTCCAATTCATTTATTAATTCACTCATAAATTCATTTATTCAACCAATAATTATTTAGTGGCAACTCTATTTGGCCAATACCCTTCACCAACTATATTTCAAGCATGCCCCTCCCCTGTAGAGATGTAATATAGAAGATAACAGTGTATATTCATAAAACTGGAATTATATGCTCAGTTGTAAAATTGCTTTTGTACTCAATGAACCATATAAATCTTTTTATAACAATAAATATTTGAAATATTAAAAAAAAGAAACCCAC
>CAUYRT010055190.1:0-58398 GCA_963574885.1 Lepilemur ruficaudatus | reverse complement strand
AGCAACCTCAAACTCCTGGACTCAAGCAATCCTCCTGCCTCAGCCTCCCAAGTAGCTGGGACTACAGGCATGTGCCACCGTGCCCGGCTAATTTTTTCTATATATTTGTAGTTGGCCAGCTAATTTCTTTTCTGTTTTTAGTAGAGACGGGATCTCGCTCTTGCTCAGGCTGGTCTTGAACTCCTGAGCTCAAGCTATCCTCCCACCTCGGCCTTCCAGAGCGCTAGGATTACAGGCGTGAGCCACTGCACCCGGCCTAGATATTGTTCAATGTAAGCCTATGGACTTCCATTTTCTCTGTTAATTCTCAGTGTTGTTAATAAGAAACTGCCTCTCTCCCTGATTTCTTTGGTAGCAAATACATTTAAAATGATGGTTTATATATATTTTAAAATTTAATGCCTCAGTGAAGTTATTAGACTGTTGGAAGAAAATACAGACTTTCAGAATTTAATATATCAATGATGCATGTTAAATTCTCTTACCTTTATTCTAAATGTGAATAATTTGTATGTAGAAACATTCATCTATGTAAACTTTGATTGCAGTGAACAACACACACATGCCACACATGCACACACACGTGCATGTAACACATCTGTGAGCCACATCTGACCCACGGGCTGCCAATTTGCAACCTCTGTGTCAGGGGACGTATCTTTTCTTCCTTTCTTCTGCTTGCAGTTCCTAACCCATTACCAGGTTGATAGCAGGCAGTGACCAAACACTTATTGACTTTGTGTGCTTCTGTTCTGGCCTAGATATGTCTCAAACCTGATGCCCTCTCTCAGGCCACCTCTGTCAGCTTCTACTAAGAGACTTCCCCTGCTGTTTTTCAAACCTGGCGTCCAATTTTTTCTCCTTCACGGGATATTCCCAAATCAGGTGGAAGAGACTTCCAACCTTTCCCAAACAGAAGCTGTTTGACATAACAGTTCTCAAAAAGACAAGTGAGGGTGGAAACATGGGCCAGCCCAGGGGTTTCATACCTACCATACATTAGAATCACTTACAGATCTTTAAAAATGCCAGTTCTATAAGAAATTAAAAGGCAAAGCCAAAACTAATTCTTTAAAAATGCTGAATCTATTGCTCTAGCCTCAGAAATCCCAATTTCAATGGTCTGTTGTGGGATCCTGGACATCAATATTTTTTTTTTTAAAAAGTTCCCCGGGTATTCTAATCTGCAGCAGGGTTGAAAACTGGCTCAACTGATGAATATGTGTTTGTCAGAAAATCCCAAATACCCACTTTGGGCCTTGGTCAATTGCTTTCTCCTTCACCAAAATCTGACTTTTATAAGGTAAGGAGTCACACTAGGGTAATCATACCTTTAGCTATTGTTTCCTTGTGAACCAGACTGCTGTTGTTTCTAATTCTTCTGTAGTGGCTGGGTAAATACGCAAGAACATGGGCTAACTCGTGTGTATTTGATGTTGAAGAAAGTGTGGCAGGGGCTCTCAGTGGGTCGCCACCTCCTGGTATTCGCATCCTTGTGTAATCCCTTCCCTCCCCTTGTATGTGGGCTGGACCTAGTGACTTCCTTGTAACAAATTGAATACAGCAAAAGTGATGGTGTCATTTCCATTATTAGGTTACAAAAGACTGTGACTTCTGTCTTCCTGCTACTCATTCTCTCTGACTCCATTTGTTTGGTTGCTCTAATGAAACCTGCAATAAGTTGCTAAATTGTGGACTGAGCAATGGAGAGTTCCATATGGGAAGGAAATGAGGGCAGCTACTGGTACAGCCAGTGAATAACAGCCTGCAGGGAACTGAATCCTGCCAAAGGCCATGTGAATGAACTTGGAAGCAGATCTCCCGGTTGAGCCCGGAGATGACTGCAGGCCAGACCAACCCCTTGATTTCAGCCTTTAAGAGACCCTGAGTGAAAGGACACACTTAAGTTATGCCTGGGTTTCTGACCCACAGAAATGGTGAGATAATAAGTGTGTGTTCTGCCTGGGCAATATAGCGAGACCTCGTCTCTACAAAAAAAATAAAAATAAAAATAAAAAATTAGCCAGGTGTGGTGGTGCACACCTGTAGTTCTAACTACTTGGGAGGCTGAGGCAGGAGGATCACTTGAGCCCAGGAGTTAGAGGCTGTAGTGAGCTGTGATTACACCACTGTACTCCAGCCTAGGCAACAGAGTAAGATCCTGTCTCAAAAAAAAAAAGTTTGTGTTGTTTTAAGCCACTAAATTTTTGGGGTGATTTGTTACAACAATAGGTAATATGCAGAATGATGGATTCTGTTTACAGCAGGAAACTAGAGAAATGGTTCCTCAACTTTAGCATGCACTGAAGTTCCTTGGGAAGTTGGTAAAAATGCAGATTCCTGGGTTCTGTCCTCAGAGGTTTTGATTGGTTAGGTCTGAGGTGGGGCTCAGGAATATGCATTTTTATCACAGGCCCCAGCTGTTAACTGATGCAGATATTCATTGCAATCACATCTGGAGAACCATCTGCTAGCAGGCAGAGTCAGGCTTTGGAGAGGCAGTGAAGATGTTGGAGCAGGATTTATGGAAGGCTTTTGGATTCATTAGGAAACATGTTGAAAGGAGTACTGAGCTTTGAACTGGAAGAAGCCATGGAAATCAGAAGTCTAGCCCGGTGGTGGTGTACCAGATGAGTTGGAAAGGAAGAGACTGGCGTCAGGGGCTAGGCTGGTGTGAGATGATACAGCCTGAACCAGAATGTTGGAATTGGCATGGGAGGAAAGGTGTGAGGCATTTTAAAGGAAGTTTGCAAAGGACTTCATGGTTGACTATATAGACAAGAACTGTGTAAGGGAGACAGAGATTTCAAGCCCCAGTGATCAGGAGCCTGTGGTGCCACTGGCAGAGCTGAGAAGTTGGGCTGGGAGCTGGTTTCAGGCAATTTAGTGCTCGATTACTTTCAATTAATAAGGCCTGGGCTGGGAAGCTGAGTTGATTAGCAAAGAGAGCAAATAGAGGCAAAGTTCTAATGTAGACCTATGGTCCCCAAAGTGTGGTCCTGGAGCAGTAGCATCAGTATCATCTGAGAACTTGTTAGATGTGCTAATACTGCTAAGGATTACAGCCTGGTTGGACTTGCAGATATATATGCCTAGAGACCTTGGAATGGACCATCCCAGAGGTTGGGAAGAAACATTCCAAACCTAGAGGTAGAGGTGACTCTACCCACTGATAAAGTAAATGTCATCACCTGTTGGAGATGGGCGACTGGCCTAGATGTAGCCCCGTTCTCCCCCTCTCAGAGTCCAGCCCCAAGCTGGGGCAGCATTCTAGCTGCCCACTGAAATTCAGAAACTTGGGACTCATCTACCTGTCAGCCAGGCCACAGAGCTGCCCCCAAGCTGGTGTAACCTGAATGGACAATGGTGACAAAGTCCAGCTACTCAGGGAGGGAGGCGTAATGCTGAGCTTCCCTTGCTGTGAGAACTTCCCTTTGCAGATGAGGCCAGAGGTCACGTGGAGCAAATTATTTTTCTACTCTCCCACTGTACATGCCCCCCACTTGTCTCTGTCCTTACAAAACTGGCCTGATAAATGGGAGAGAGCAAAGAGTGAGAAAGGATCCATACCAGTACTCCTGACAGGTGTGTTATGGACAGAAACAAATATGGTTCAAGTCACACTGTAAGAGTAAACAAAGGGATAAGCTTCTGCTGCCGCCAGACAGTTCACTGGGTGAGGGCTGAGGAGTTGTACTCTGCAGGTCGCCAATACTATCCCACCGTGCTGGCCTCAAGGGAACTGCTGCCCCAGGTGCTATGGCCCTTTCACCATGGGAATCCTTATTGAGTGCTTCACACTGCTTGATGTGGGCCAAAAATATGGCCAATGCAGAGATGAAGACTGTCATTGAATGAAATATTCTGGGCTTCAATCCTAAAGCAAACTGATCACCCTCCTCTAAGAGACTGTCGAAGGAATCTAATCACCTCGCAAAGCCTCCCTGCAGACTGCTCTATTCATTTTCCAATCAGACATAAACCACTTTCTCCCGAGTCCTTACTGTGCCTTCTACAAATGCCTGTCTGTGATGGCCAAGGTCCCCATGTCCTTATATCCTCTACCTCCTGCCATAACTGAAACCTTGGCCACCTCTTAAATATATTGCCTCGAGGTGAGGTTGGGGCTCCCACTGCTCCCCCAAATCTGTTTGGGATTATTGTCTTCTCTCCTTTCTACAAAAGCCCCATCCCTACACCCTCCTCATTGCTGTCACCTACCAACCTCCTGACTACTTCTCCTCATATATTGAAGACCTATGGTTTACTCTGTCCCTCTCCATTGCGCTCATTCTTGAGGACGTCAACATCTTTGTGTCAAGGATGTCAGAGCTTTACTTGCGCCAGGAGGCCTTTGTTTTAAAAAAGTTCCCAGTTACAGGAAATTTAGAGAGGAGTTGACTGAGAGTGTAGGATTTTGGGAGTGGGAGGAGAAGAGAGTGGACCGGCTGTGGGATGTACTGTATCCTCTGAGCCTGGCCACAAGACAGGGAAGGAAGCAGGGCCCTAGAATGGCTGGGATCTGTGCCCTGATTCCCCTAATCACCTCCAGCACTCTGAGGGATTTGTAGAAATTCTCCTGGGGGAGCCTGTCCCTCTGGGCTTTGTTATCCTTTTCATCCTGACTCTGATCATCATTCTTGGTGATTTCAACATTCACACAGATGACCCATTCCTTATCATGGCTTTTCCCTTCCTTGATCCTTTTGTTTCCATGATCTTTTCCTCCCCCCACCTCCCCTACCCACTCACTTGGTCATACACCAGCCCTTTTCATCACCAGAAACTGCATTATTTTGCAAATCTTGACCTCCGCTGCAGAAGTTTTTCAACTTTAACAGGTTGGACCCCCACTCCACTGACTCTCACTATTTTAGCTATTAATACTTGCATCTTCCCTAGCTTACAGTCCACAGTATTGTTACAGTCACTCTTCCTTTCCCTCTCTGTCTTTCATACCCACTGAGTTGTCATAACCTTGACCCTTAGCTATCCTAGCCTCCTTCCCTCGCACCTCCTGTTCCTTGCAGCTGAGACTTTCACAATTTGGCTGACTGTCTTCACTCATCACTGGTTTCACATGGACACCTGACGCTGTCCACCACGTCCCTGACCCTTCCTTAGTGAAGGTTTTCTGAAGACAATTCTCTGAGATGACCTCTTCCTCCTCTCTCCTCAGACCTGCCTCTCCACCCCTCCTTCCTTCTCACGCTCACTGGTGACCTCACCCCACATGGCACTGAGTACACAGAATCCAGAAAATAGGAACATTGTCGTCTTCCCCCCACTAAATCCCCCTTCCTAACTATGCCTGGAACCATTGTCTTTCCCCTGTTTGCGATGGAGAATTGTCCATTCTCTTGATAGGAGAATGTGCTCTTATAACAGGCCAGTCCCTCCTAGATTCGTTCCAATCTTGTTTCCATAGGGACTTACGTTCTTTAGCTATTTCCTCTCTCCCCTGCATTATCAATATCTCCCTGTCTTCTGGGAGACATAACTGTTTACATAAACAATTACCATGTTATATGACTTCTATTAAAAAATAAAACAAAACAACTCCTCTTCCTTGGCTCTACATCCTCCTCTAGCTACTATCCTATTTCCTCCCTATTCCTCCTTACAGCCAACCTTGAAAAATGTGTCTGCGCAGTCTCTTCTTGCTCACGTCTTGTCCCCCCAGGAATCCTTTTCAATCTGGCTTCAGTCCCCAATTGACTGTATTTTGCCTTTGTGAAAGTTTCAGAATCAAGCCTATAGGCAGCATACACTATAGCTTCAGAGTCTATTCTGTGAGAACACTCAAGGAAACTGAGGCTCAGAGCTGTTAAGTGATTTGCCTGAGGTCTTGCAGCTAGTAAGTATCTGCATTCTTGTCATTGATCATGCCTCGTCTATGCTTCGTATAACGATTGTACGGATTATCACATTGAATTGTAATTTTTGGTTGGCATGTTCCTTTCCTCCACTGGATTATTATTTCAAGGACAAGAACAAAGTCTAGAACAAGTAGTAGGTGTTCAGTAAATGCTTGTTGAGTGAATGAAGGAACACTATTATCTGAGCTCATTTGTTCTTTTTTTGGTCCTCAGCAGTGATAGATCACTGCTGGTCACCAACTTCTCTTTAATATAATCATAGAATCATTGCATTTTAGAGCTGCAAAGGGACCTTAGAGATAGGAAATTAAGATCTGTAGAGGTTAAGTAACATGCCCAAGGTCACTTGGCTAGTTAGTTGCAGTCCAGTGCTCTTCCCATGCCGTCTTCACTAGGTGTTAATGCTCCCTCTTTCCACATTCTTTTTTCCAACCTAAATAACTCCAATGCCAAGCAGCATGTAGACAGCAGAAAGTCAGTAGAAGGACACATTGTGAATATGATGGGCAGCCAGTGCAGTGCTTTTAGTATTAATGAACACTTTCCTCCTCGGTCCAAGTAGGTGCCTGCTGGCTACTTTGGTTCCAGTTTAAAATACTGTTTTTCATAAGCTCCTGTCTTATATTCCTCTTAGTGCTTTAGTTATTTTAATGAGTTTTCCTTATCTCCTATTTATAAAACTAGACCTACTTTCTAATGTTTTGTTGTTGTTGTGTCTTTTTAAAAAAAGTAATTCAAATTCCCAAGTCTTGTTCCATTTCCATTGCCCTTTCTCCTTTATACTCTTTGTATGTTTAGAGTTGTGCAGTACATTCTCAGATGCAATCTTGTTGATTACTAATAATAGTGTTAGAGCAATCATTTCTTCTATAGGGAAGAATCAGCTAACTAAAACCTTCAACTAACCAGAACCCACAGGCTGGAGTTGTGCAAGTAGCACAATCTCTGAAATCAGACATAGTTGGGTTTAAATCCTGGCTTTACCACTTATTACCTGCATGACCTTAGGCAGATTGCCTAGCCCGCATGTACATGTTTCTTTCATCTTTAAAATGAGAATAATGATAGTATGCCTATTTCATAGAGTAGATTGAAAGATTAAATGAAGTAATAAGTAGATCTAGGTTTAAAATTCTTATCCTGCCACATACAACAGGACAAAATGAGATCACATGTAGAATGATCTCAGCAAAGTTAACTTCTTTGAGCCTCCGGCTCTTCTTTGTAAAATGGACATTATTATCAGTTAGCGTTTGTTGCATACCACTGCAAAATGTGGTGGTTTAAAACAAGAACTATTTATGTGCACGTGATTTTGTGGGTTGATACCTTTGGTAGATTCAGCTGGAACTGTGTGTCGCCTGGGTTTACTCATCCATTTACACCAACTGGTAGTATACGGCCTCACTCATATGTCTGGTGGTTGGATAGTTGTCAGCAGGGACAATGGAAATAATTGGGCCATGTGTCATTCAGTAGGCTGGCCTGGGCTCATTTATACAGTGGTGGCTGCAGGATTACTAAGGGCATCAAGAGAGTGCAAGACTTTTCGTGGCTCTGTTTGCTCATATTTGCTATTGTCCCATTGGCCAAAGCAAGTCATTTGGCCAAGCCCAGAGTAGATGTGGGAAGGGACTACCAAAGCACATGGATGTAGGGAAGGTATTGCAGTCATTTTTTTTTCAGCTAGTGTATCGCATATTTGATCATATCCATATTATTATATACCAGGATCATTGTGAGAATTGGAGCTAATGCATATCTAGCACTGAGTGAAGCTACTGGTATATAGTAGATACTCAGTAAATGACAGCTAAAGCATATTATATTGTACCTGACATATAGTAGGTGTTTAGTTAAGGAAAGTTCTCTAACCATTCTTTTCTTTCTGCCCACTCTCCTTCTTTCATTACTTGACTATTAGAAGAAAACTCTACTCAAAAATATCCCCCAAAGCCAAAACAAAACAAAACAAAAAAGAAACCCAAAACAAAACCAAAACTAAAATTAAAAAAAATCAAGCAAGAAAACCCACATCAGTGATTTTTTAACTTTATAAACTAAACAAACATCCACAACAAAACACCAAGTAACATAATTCCCAGATGAAAACTAATAGAGGATGTTGAAAATGAGCACACTTTATTATTACACTTTCTGCATCCCTAGTCATAGAGTCTGATGACTCTGAGGTCATACAGGATGCTGGGTCTTCAAAAGAAAATTCCATTATTGTGATCAAGACAGTGAAGAGGACATGGACATTTAACAAAGAATTGTCACACCCGAGAGTTTAACCAAAACAGTTTGAGGTTAACTCTGCTTTCCAAACAATTCAATTGAAATCCTTGAATCTTTGAGTTGGAAGGAACTTCAGAGGACTTTGAATTTCAGACCTCCTATTTCTGTTCAATATTGGTTCTCAAGCTTTTTTTTTTTTTGAGATAGAGTCTTGCTCTGTTCCCAGGCTAGAGTGCCGTGATGTCCGCCTAGCTCACGGCAACCTCAAACTCCTGGGCTCAAGCAATCCTCCTGCCTCAGCCTCCCGAGTAGCTGGGACTACAGGCATGCGCCACCATGCCCGGCTAATTTTTTGTTTTTTCTTCTAGAGACGGGATCTCGCTGTTGCTCAGTCTGATCTCAAACTCCTGGCCTGAAGCAATTCTCCCACCTCGGCCTCCCAAAGTGCTAAGATTACAGGCATGAGCCACCAGGCCCTGCTGGTTGTCAAACTTTTTGATCTCAGGCCACTTAACACCCTTAAAAATTATTGAGACCCCCGAAGTAGATTTGGTTCTGTGATGTATATCTATCAATATTTATCATATAAAAAACTTAACCTGAGAAATATTAGAAACAAAAGAATATACAAGCACATGTTCTGTTATCTGTCAGAACAGTGATTCATCATATGTCATATACCTTCTGGAAAACTCCAGCGTACATTCATAAGAAAATGAGAGTGAAAAAGCAAATAATGTCTTAGTGTTATAAAAATAGTTCTAACCTCATTAAACACCTGAAAGAGTTTGGGGGACTTCCAGGGGTCTGTGGACCACATTTTGCAAATTGCTACTATACGATATCCCTGTCGGAAAGGATTCGCTGTACAGAAGCGTTAGGAAGCAGTATGGTACATTGAAAAGGCTCCACTTTGGACATGTGAGATTAATGTCTGCATCTGTAAAATGGGGATTAAATAATCAAATCTACCTCTTACAGTTGTGAACTTTAAACAAACGAGGCAATGTATTTACCCTATATTGAGTAAATATAGGGTAAATATTAATACAAAACCTGGTATATAGCAGGCTACCAATAAACATTGGTCCTCTCATCACTGAACTAAATACCTAATAGCTCCATGCTTTATGAGGCAGCTTATTTGCATTTTCGTTTTTAGAAATTTCCTCCTGCCTCTCTGTAACTTTAGCCCCTTAGTTTTAGTGCTTATTCCTTTGCTTCAAATAAGGCAATACTCTTTTAGTTTGAGATAAAAGCAGTGGCGACACCTTTGGGGTCTTCTTTCTTATAAGCGATGCTCTGGTTTCTAGATTATCCTGATTGTTTTTTCTCTGGATGCAGCCACTCATTCAACAAGTATTTATTGAGCACTTAAATACTATGTACCAATAGTGAAAAAAAAAATAGACCACACTCCTGCTCTTGTGGAGCTTATATTCTAAATGTAAGAGCCAGACCAAAAGCAAGGACTCAAATAAATAGTTACAGATGTGTTAGCTTCTACAATGGAAAAGAAAGCAGCACAAGGGAATAGAGAGTGATGGGGGTAGTGCTATTTGAGGTAAGGCGATCACATAAATGCCTCTGAGGAAGTGATGTGTAAGTGGAGACCAAAGTACAGTAAGGGGCAAGCCAGACTATTGGAAAAGTCAGTGCAAAATTTGAATTTTATTCTGATCATGATTGGAATCCATTGGAAGGTTTAGGTAGGATAATGAAGTGCCATAAATTATGTTTTGAAAAGATCACTCTTGCCATTTTGTGGCAAATAGACTAGGGGACAGGAACAGAAGCAGGGAGGACAATTAAGCAGCACTTGAATCAGAGAAGAGGTGATGGTGCCTTGGAGGTGGTGAGAGGTTAGACTGGGGTAGAAGGCGGAGCCCAAAGGATTTACAGAGGGATCAATGTGTTGTGGGAGGAATCAGGAGGCAGCAGGGATGATACCCTAGGGTTTGGGCCTGAACACTTGAATGGGAGGTGGAGCTATTTTCTAAAATGGGGAAAATTGGGTGAGGAACAGGGCAGAGTGACAGGATCAAGATTTCTGTTTGGGATCTATGTTAAATTTAAGGTTCTTATTAGACATCCATATGGAGATGTGGAGTGAAGAACCTGGAGCTCAGAGCAGAGTCAGGGCTAGAGATTGCCAGTTAGGAGTCCCCAGTAGATAAAGTTCAATAATTGAGCCCTGGAGCACTCCCTTGGTTAGAGGTTAAGAAGATAAGAGAGAAACCAGCAAGGGACACTGAGAAAAAGTGGCTGAGAGGTAGGAGAAAAAAACAGGAGCACGTGTGGTCGTAGGATCCAAGATAGGTTTCAAAATAAAGGAGTAATCAGCTGAGCCAAATGTTGCTGAGAAGTTCAATGAGATAAGAAATGAGTTAGCCTTTGAATTTGGCACGATGGAGGTTGTTGGCAACCTTGGTAAGAGTGCTGTCAGTAGCATGGAGGCAAAAAGCCTGTTTCAGGTGGGTTGAGGAGAGAATGAGAGATGAGGAAATAGAGACAGCTCTACAGATGCCTATTTTGAGGAGTTTTCCCATAGTAAGGAAAAAAGAAATTGTGAGGGGAAGGGAAGTGGATATGTGGTCAAAGAAGGGTTTTTTGTTTGTTTAACAAGAAAGATGTATGTAACATGTTTATGTGCTGATGGGAATGATTCATCAGCACGTCAAGGGGAAAAATGGTAATATCAGAGAGAAAGGGGTTAACTTCAGGAGCAAAATGCTTGAATGGGTGAGAGTGGAAGGGATCGTGTGCACCAGTGGAAGCGCTCGGTCTTAGATGGGAATGTGGAAGGCTTCTCCTTAGTAACAGGAGAGAAGGCAGGATATATGGGTAGAGAGGCAGGTGAATTGATAGACTTGTTGATTTGAAGATGAAGTAGGTCTCTTCTGATTATTTCTATTTTTGTCATTAAATAAGTGAAATCATCAGATGATAATTATAAGGGGGAATTGTTTGAGGTTTCATCATGGAAGAGAGGTGTAGCATAGTTGTCTATGTTACTGAAAGGTCAGTACTTGTTCCCGCAGCCAAACAAAGAAAAACATTTTACCCTTTTTCAGGCCATTCCCTCTGTTACTTCTGGAGCAAAGGACAGTGAACCCACTAGGAAAATTTAAGATTGTCAGGCATAGCTTAAGGCCCATTTGAGATTTCTGGTCAAACATTTAGGTAAGGCCTGGTGTGGTAGCTCCTAACACTTTGGGAGGCTGAGGTGGGAGGATCGCTTGAGCCCAAGAGTTTGAGGCTGCAGTGGGCTATGATCTTGCCATGGCACTCCAGCCTATGTGACAGAGTGAGACCCCATCTCTAAAAAAATAAATAATAAAGACGTGAGATCATTCTACTTTGTAGGTGGATTTATAATGCTGGACCATGGAATTTAAGTTGGGTAGTGTGGAAAGTGAAGGCATGTAAGAACAGATGGACAGTCAGGGTAGTAGGTTCCATGGGTTGTGGGTTGAAATTATGTGAGAGAGACAGAGACTTGAAGTTGATGTTATGGAGGTAATGCAGTTATTAGTGATGACAACATCCAGAATATGACCATGGGAGTGTGTGGCTGAGCTAGGATGGTGGGAAACAAAAAGTTGTTAGATGTGACTTCAAGAGATAGTGGGTTGAAGGGATTGGCTATATCCTCAAGTGGATATTGAAGTCACAGGGGAAGTGGTAGGGGAAAATACTGTGAGCCAGGTGCTAACATTTCCAATGAATGAATGAATGAGGGGAAGTGACCGGGAGGTTGGCAGAGGGCAGCCATAAGGAAGGCTGGCGACTGGCATAGTCTGATGCTGTGCACTTTCAGTGGGCTGGGATGTTTGAGGGAAGAGGAGGGAGGAGGACCCTTTTCCACCTTCAGGTCCAGTGAATGATATGAAGGGTGTGGGAAAGAAAATATTCACCATTTGAAAGGGCTGCGTAGAAGCAGGGACCTCAGGGAAGATCTGGGCTTCCTTTAGAATAAGAGACTGAATGAAATGTTGAGGATATAGAGGAATTTGCTAATGATAGGCTTTGAGCTTCAGAGGGCATGACAGGAGGGCTTGGGTGTTCATTGATAAATTGGCTATTGAGTCAGATTGGGGACTACATATAGCCTTAAGGGGGCAGGAATTCAGATAATGATGCAGTCTGGGACTTGTGGAGGTGGCTGGGATAAACAGTCATGTAAGATATGTCAGGATTAGTCCTCTTGGGCTCTTAGGAGGAGGGGAATGATCAGTGCTAATTAGATCCTCCTGGGGCTGGTCTCTTGGCCACCTTGCACTGGTGAAGCTGACAGAGGTAGGCTCGGGGAGAGGAGCTTTCATCGGGAGCGCTTGATACTTCTTGGCCTCCCTGAAAATTTTCTGTGGTCTTCTTTAAGCCTGGGGTAAGGAACTTATTAGGACTTTTCAGCAATGATAGTACCTTGGCAGACTTGAACTTATGCCCTCCAAATCCCCATTAGTCCCCACCAAAGCCAGTTCAAGTAAATACATGATCTAAGTAAAAAACATGTGCTTGCTACATAAATGCAGTTTCAGGACAAGTCCCCAGCTGCCCCAGCCACCTTCCAACCAGACTAATTCACTGAGGCCCCTCTCTATTATCGTTTATTGTGAAAAATTTCAAACATACATAAAAATAGATTTTTACATAATAAGCTCCCATATACCCCATCACCTAGATTTAACACTTGTTAACATTTTGCCATACTTGCTTCATCTATTTTTTTCTTTTGCTGATATATCTTCAAGGAAATTATAGACATTATGACATCTCATTCCTAAGTACGTCAGTATCCTAAGCCCTTTCTATGTACAAATTCTGAAGCTGCCATTGCCTTTCAAAATGTGCCGCCAAGAACCGGACAAGAGTGTTCCAGATGTGGACTGACTGACCAAGTGCACAGAAAGAATGACTAGACCCTATTTTGGCGAATGCAGGTTGCAATCTCTAAAATTAGTCATTTTAGAGGCCACAGCATGCTATTGACTCAAGTGCATTTCTGGTCAGCTAAAGACCCCAAGTTCTTTGCATATGACCTGCTGCTGTCAAGTCAGGCCTTCCCCATCTTGTATTTGTGTAATTGAATTTTTGTTGGTTTTAGCCTATTGAAAATATTTTGAATTGGAAGTCTGCCCTCCAGTGAATTAGTTAATCCTTTTTCTCTTTGGTTCATCAGCAAAGTTGATAAGTAAACCTTTTATATATTCATGCAAGTATATGAGAGCTACTTTCTAACCTTGAAGCTGATGCTGCCTCAAAATTGTGGATACTGCAATATGATCATCTCAAGCATTAAGAGGGGAACTTTTTGTAGGAGAATGCATGTATGTTGAATGTTTCTGATTAATGATTGAAATCCATTCTTCCTGACTACCTTGTGGCTTAACAGACTGATGTCTAAGTACAGTTTTCTAAAGACATTCCATATCATTACAGAATACAAGCAATCACCAAATGGTTTATTTGTACAGCCTTGAAAAAACCCACATTATTCAAGACAGCTAAATTCAGGGGTGGGTTGGCTTTCTGAGAACTCCATGGGTTCGCATGGGTGGTTTCTCAGTTGACTGTTCTTGCAATTACACAGGGATCATTTTTTTAAACTCAAATGTGAGAGTGAGCTGAATGGACACCCTCTGGCTCTGCTCATACTTAGAAAATGGGACCCCACCAGGAGCATATCAACTGCTAGACAAGTGATATTTTTATAAATTTTCAAACTAGATGTATAATGACGCAGCAGAAGGCATAATCTTGATAATAACATACAAGGCTCAAAATAGAAAATCAGTGTTACAGAACTCCACATTCGTCAGTATGGTTCCCAATTCTTAGGTATTTCAGAATGAGAGCTCTCTTACACTAGCCTTCATGGGGAGATACCATAGCATGGAAGTTAAGACCATGGTTATTGGACCTTGATTGTCTATGTCTAAAGCCTGTCTCTAGCACTTATTGACTGTGGGACTTGGGCTATTTATTTAACCTCAGTGGAGAGTAATTTCCTCATCTGTCAATGATGACGATGGCATTAGCACCATCGTACAGCAGTTGTGTGGTAAGCAATGTGTCAATCATTTAGTGTTAGCTACTATTATTTATCATGGTTCTGACAGTTCTCTTTGAGACCTAAGATGTTAGATACCATTTGGTGTCATACTCATGAAGTTCTTACTCTAGATTTAAATACATCAGTCTGGGGATGCTCTAGGCTGCCATGTAGTCTCCCATATTTACCTTTACCTTATCCCAATTTCCACTCTACTGCTTCCAAAAGCCTGGTAAGAACAGTTTAAGGACACATGAAGAGTGCTTACACACCTTATTTGAGTAAGGCAAGGTAGTTTCTGGCCTGTTGGTTGCTTGTTCTAAGTCTTCAGATTAGCTCTCACGGTGGCTGACAACCACACTGACTTTGCAGGGGAAAAAATTTAGGAAATCCTATTTTTCTTCATACAGGAATCTAGCTTCCCATTATTCACCAAGGCAGCGATCATGATCTCTCCTGTAGGTCCACTTAAATGGTAAGAAATCTGATCAGAAACATGGACAAAAATCGACAGAAGAAACTTTGAAAGGTAATTGGCCACAAAAAGAGTTGTCATATATGCCTTTTCTTGTTCTTCACTCTAAGTTGTGATGTTCCTTTGCGTTGATTATGTATGAGGGGCAGCTGCTCTCTTAGCCAATAGGAGTGTGCACCTGGTACTTCTTATCACTATACTTCCTATATTTGTTTTCCTGGAAAAGATAATTCATTGCTATTTCACCAGTTTTTCTATCTATGCTCTTTGTCTGTTCCAGAATCCAATTCAGGGCCTCACATTGCAGTTAGTTGTCATGTCTTAGTCTCCTTCAACCTGTGACAGTTCTTTAGTCTTTCATTGTCCTTTGTGCCCTTAACACTTCTGAAGAATACTGGCCAGATTTTTTAGACTGTCCTTCCATTAGGGTTTTTTTCCAGTGTTTTCTCATGATTAGATTGAGGTGATGCATTATTAGAAAGGATAACACAGTGGTGATCAGTGGTGATATGCCCTTCCTTGTGCATTCTATCAAGGGGTTCATGATGTCGCTGTGTATAATGGGTGGTGATAATCTTGATCACTTGGTTCAGGTGGTATCTGTCAGGATTCTCCACCAGAAACTTATCATTTTTCCCTTTATAATTACTCCATATTGGGGGCTGGATATTTAGAAAGTATGCAAATATCCTCTTTTTGCTTAAGATTTGCCCACTAATATTAGCATCCATCAGTTAATCTTGCCTGCAGCAATTATTACTATGATGTTGTAATGGTGATTTTTTATGTCCTTCTTTCTTTCCCAATTTATTAATTGTAATTCATCTATAAGGGAGAGTTGTCTTTACTCCCCCATTTACTTATTTATTCACTTATTTATTCATGCCAGCATAGACTAATGGACATTTATTTTATTCTTTGGGTTATAATTCTATATTATTTTTACTTAGTTTGTTGCTCAAATTGTTCCAACTTTGGCCACTGGAATTTCTTTCCAGTTGGCCCCTGTGCCCTTTCAACATGTCCTCCAGTCTTGTCTTTGTTAGCACTTCCTTATTTTCCTCACCACAAGATGTACCAGGCTCATTGTCTATTTTGCCCTTAAAACCATGATCTGTGCCTTAGATGTGCTTGCTGTTGGAGTATAACTGCTTTTTCCTCTCTCAGTGGATGTAGCTAGGAAGTATATGTATGTACTGCCTTATGCATACATGTGCCTATATTTATTTCTGTATCTGTCTAGATTACATTAATAAAAAATCCATGAGTCCATGTTGGTACCTACAATTCTGCTCCAGCACCGTAAGGTTCATTTTAGTCTTTTACCTCTCCTTATTTGTACCTTTTTCCTCCAACACTGAGAAACCTGGTTCTCATTATCTACAAATATGCTTACTTAATTTTTCAGCACTAATATACTAATAAAGTAGTTTCAAAATCCCTAAGCCATTCCTCTATGAGAAACAAACTCAGGAAGTAGAGTACAGTGTTTGTATACAGACTTTTTGTCTTTAGCTTTATAATATCCAGTCGTAACCCTGTTTTTCAAAGTCATTTAGGTCAGTTCCTTTCTTCTCCACCCGCTTCATCATGTGATCCATTTGTAATACAGTTAGATTCATTTGTCATAGTCGGTAGTCTATGCCCCCACCATTCTGGGTGTAGTTTTAAAAATTTAAATACAGTAAAACTCACTCTGTGGCAAAGTTCCATGGGTTGTAATAAATGCATTTAGTTGTGCTACCAATACTATACAGGACAGTTCCATCACCTGTGAAATCCCTCATGCTGTCCCATTAGCATCAAACTTTACCCCCACACCGAACCCTTGGCAACCACTGGCCCATTTTCTATCCACGTGGTTTTCTTTTTCCAAGAGTGTCATATAAATGGAATCATACAATGTGTAGCCTTCTGAGTTTGGCTTCTTTAACTTAGCAAGATGCATTTCAGATTCAAGTTGTGTGTATTGACAGTTTATTCATTTTTATAGTTGAGTAGTATAGTATTCAACTACAGTTGAGCAGTAGGATATACCATAGTTTGTTTGATCATTAGCCCATTGAAAGGCATTTGAATTGCCTCCATTTTTTACTATTATGAATAAAGCTGCTGTAAGCATTCGCGTATAGGTTTATGTTTGAACGTAAGTTTTCATTTCTCTGAGGTAGATACCTAGCATTGCGATAAGTAATTTTTAAAAAGTAATTATTTAAATACCCAGAAAAGAAAAAGGAAAACATATGTATTTGGTAATATATTTCAGTAACTGCCACCATTAATACTGTACCATTTCAGTGTAGTTTCATAACTCCTGATTTCACACCTCCATCACCATTTACTCTCAGAATCTTCTGCTTCTGAGTGCATTTGTATTCTCCCAGTAAACTGGGTGCATTTGTATTCTCCCAGAATTTCTGTCCTGTAGCCTTTATAGTGATCCAATGTGATATATTCTGGCTTATTGTTACATAATTAAGATAGGCCCTGGATCCTACCTTTCATGAAATAAGTGTTTATGGGTACAATATAAGTAGCCTTGAAACCAAGTACTGGCCCTGTTTACTAGCCCCTAAAACACGTTGCCTTCATAATGACCATTCTTTGAGGAGATGCCCTTTGTGTAATCAGAATGAGCAATGAATGACCTACCTGATGTTAATTGAGGGTCTTCTTAAAGAACTCCTGTCCTAATCGATCAAACTCATCAGCTTGCTACAGAACCTGGAGTTGTTGCCCTTAGCATCACTCTTCTGGGCCAAGACTCATTTTTTTCCCAAAGGTTTCCGTTAAAAATGCACATTTTCAGTCTGTGAGGGAAGATGTTTCACACATTAGCTAGCTGTCACCTCAGAGAGATCATGGTTCTGATGTCTGAGATCCCTGTCTAGTAGTGCTTTCTATCAGCCTGCAAACGTTCATCTCTGTTTCACGAAACTGTGAGCTCTTGGACTGAGAACAGAGTTCATCCCTATTCCCAGTGCCTGGCATATAGTATATAGTCCATGTATTCATCCATGCACCCACTCCCATCATAAATGCATGATGGGTACGTGGTGATTGAGGATAGAGTGTAGGGGAGAGTAGGGACAGGCTCCTCATATGTGGCACAGGCAGGAAAAGGCAAGCCCAGGTGGAAGGGCACAGCAGGGTTCTGGCATAACAGAGAGCAGCAGGATGGTACAAGTCTGTCTCAGGAACAGCGGACAACTAGAGACAGGAACTAATTCAATGCCAACCTCCAAGTTCAAAGCTTTTTGGGAAGCTGTTGCTAAGGGAGCCAGCTGTGGAAACAGACAGAATGAATTAAAACCCCAGTCTTGCTACTGCCCATTGGTATTTGGCTTTTCCTCCAAGTGAGATGGAGAACAACTTGAGATGGGGTATTTGAGTAAAAGAATGACTTGATCTAACTTTTATTTTAAGAGGGTCACTTTGGTTACAGTGTTGAGAGTAGAATGAGATGAGATGGGAGGGCAAGGACAGTGCCAGAGGCATCAGCAAGGAGGCCATTTCAGTAATCCCAGCTAGAGATGAGAGTGCCTTGAACCACAGTGGATGCAGTGGGAAGTGGTCAGATTTAGCATATGTGCTGGAAGTAAACTGTCAGGATTTAATGATAGATAATACTGGATCTCTTTCCTTTTGCCTAACAGAAAACACTCTGTAATGAGTATAACTTATAAAATAGAAGTTGATGTTAATGATTTAAGCAGAGCTTATTTCCCAGTAAAGCAAAACTTCCTTGTTGTGGAGGTAACGTTGGGTTCAGTAAGTTTCCACCAGCTGACACCAGGCTTTCAAGTCCATGTTTTCCAGCTGCTTTCTATAAGGAGCTTCAGCAGAGCAGTATTTACATTACCTCTTTTCCTGTGGATTGAACCTGTAGCAAACAGAGCAGTGTGTATAATTTTATCTCACTTGAGAGCATTTCTGACCATGGATCTGTCACTCCTTACATAGGGAATAGAGTTCTTTCAGGATGTACTTCTTGCAGGGAAAGCTTTTACCCAGAGAGGTAAATATGCTATGAAAACAATTTGATCAGATAAGGGTTCAAGAACCTCACCCTATTAACTCAGGTAAATACACTCAGCTTCATTTATTTTAAGCGCAGTTCTCCGGCCCTGATATAAGAAGACAGTGTCGATTAGCATAACAATTGGTATTCCATTCCCTGGGTAAGATTTTCATTGTTGAACTTCTATTGATTTTATAGGATGATTATATAGGATTGTGTAACAAACTGCTCTGAAAGGATATTTATGAGTAGGAAAGCCTCTGAACAAAGTATCTGTGCCACTCCGATGAGAATTAAACTTCTTAATTCATTAGCGCCTCTAAAAATATTGCCTCCTCCACTGCTCACTCTGGGATAACTAGGCATACAAGCAGTAAGGGAAGTGTTGGCAAGAGGACTTGAATCCCTCAGAAGATGTGTAGTCTCATGATTAAGCCTAACTGTGATTGAAAAACCTAATCGACCTTCAACCCTGGGTCAGTGGCAGCATCTGACAGCAATCTCTGTTCAGTGCGTCTGGGGAGAAACACTGACAGATGCAAATGGCTTTGGGCAATTTGGTTAAAATCCCTCCTTTGCAGGGATGACATTTGATCCATTGGCCATTTCTTTGAGGTGAGAGAGAGTCAGAGAAGTCCTTGTGATTTTTGACAATGTGCCTACTACCCACAAGGTAGTAGCCAGAGGCCGAAGCTGGCAGGCAAGAGTGCCTGTCACCAATTTATTAATGGTTATATCTCAGTTTGTCTGAAAACTTAAGGGAAATTCCATTTTGATTTGCTCCTCTTTAGATAGACGTAAAATTTTCAAGGCATAAGTGTTGAAGATTTAAGTGATATTTCTGCTCTTTATGTCTTTTATTGTGCTTCAGTGTATTGTGAAAAGTATAACATAGAAGGTTTTCTCTTCCATCATTATTCAGATAGATTAGAAGTCTAAGTACCTTCATAGGGCATATTACTAATTCCTGGAAAATCTATTTTTACAGAGTGCATTTTATGTATTTTACTGGGTGAATGTATATATATTCAGAGCCAGTTTATGAACCAAATAAGAAAATCGGTCTCATGACTTTGTGATCTCATGATATACACATGGAGAATAACACAGCACATTCCAGAACCAGGCAATGAGAAACAAAAAGGCCTCTGAATAATAAAAATACTTTCATTCATCCCACATTTAACAAATACTTATTGAGTACCTTTTAGATACCAAAGATGTAAATACAAATGTGAGCAAAACAGATAAAAATCCCTGCCTTCTTATGTTCTAGTATATGTGTTGGCAGGGAGCAGGGTGATGTGGGGGTGAGATGTGAAACAGACAATTAATAACAAACGGGGCAGTTTACAAGACAATTTTCATAAAGAGACAAGTGCTATAAAGAAAATAAGATGAGGGTTTTATGACAGAGTGAGTTGTGGGCCTGTGTGATAAGGCCAGGCCAGAACGGTCAAGGTAGTCAAGGAAGGCTTTCTAAGAATATGATATTTGGGTTGAGACCTAAACAACAAGAAGTGAACCGTGTATAGATTAGGGGAAAGTAACTTCCAGACAGAGAGACTAGCAAGTTCACAAGCCCTGAAGTGGGAACCACCTTGGCTTGTTTGGGCAAGAGCAGAGATAGGGAGGCCAGTTAGGCTGTTCTCGCAGTGGTCTAGTCTGTGATGATGGTGCTTTGGACTAGGGTGGGAGCACTGGAAATGGAGAGAAGTGAATTGACTCAGGATATATTTTGGGGGTGGAGTTGACAAGACTTGCAGGTGAATTGGTGTGGAAGGTAAGGGAGGGAGAGACTTAAAGAATAACTTCTAGGCTTTGGATTGAGCAGTTGGGTGGGTGGTGTGGTGTGCCATTAGCTGAGGTGGAAAAGACTGGAAGAGAAATATGTTGGAGTATGAGTGGAAATCAAAAGTCCCGTTTTGCACATGTTAAGTTTGAGATGCATGCTGATTAGGCACAGAAAAGTGGTTGCCAAAACGTCCTCACCAACAAAGCTCACATTTCCATAAAAGCTCCTCAGGTCCTCTGTCAGAGCTATTTTTCTTATTTTATGCACAGATTAAATGGATTTGCTTCTCTGGTTTTTTTAACCCACAACAGATTAAAAGCTTGGCATCACTTTCTCTCTTGTGCACCAGATTCCATATATCAAATTGCCTACTGAAAATATCCACCCAAACCTAACATGTTCAAAGCTAAAGCTGTTATCTTGTTCTTCACACTTCTTCCTTCTGTATTTTTTTTATCCTGCTCAATGAGTTCTTTGTTCACCCGATGACCCAAGCTTGTACCTAGACTCTACCCCTCCCTCATCCCAACAGTCAATGAATTACTAATTTGTGTTGAATAATACCTCCTAAATGTCTCTCTGATCTCTCTCCTACTCTCCATCTGAGCTGCTACTACCATCCAAGACCACATTACCTCTTGCCTGGATTACCATGTAAGCATATGCTGCCGTACCATCTTATTAAATCACCTTTAACACTCTTTACATTTTGGGTAACTCCTGCTTTTCCTTTAAAACTCAGTTCAGTGAAAATTTCCTCCAAGAAGACTTCACTAATGTTGTGTCAGAGACTGTATCTCTTTTTTTTTCAATATTTTATTATCTAGGAAAATATTTAAACTTCCTTAACTTGATAAGGGATAGTTCTCAAAACCCACAGTAAACAACATAAAAAGGAAACATTAGAAATCTTCAGTTGAGCCAGATACAAGATGACCAGTGTCTTGACCATCTGACGTTATTCTAGGAGGCCTGGAAAACCCAAGAAAATGGAAATAAGAAATGAGTATTAATATTCAAAAGGAAGATATAAAACGTCTTTTAATTTAATAATGACATGATTGCTCATATAGAAAATAACCAACTAAAAATTGTTAGAATCTATAAGAGTTCAGTAAAGTGGCCAGTTAAAAGGACAACATTCCAAAACCAACAGGTTTCCTGTATACCAACAATAACCAATTAGAAAAAAGATGAGTTTTGGTAGTTTATAGATCTCAAGGAATTGACCTATTTCTTCTAAGTTGTTGAAGTTATAATATAACATCATCCTTTTTAATGACTGAAGCATCTGTAGAGATACTTCCTGTTTCATTCCTGATATTGGTGATCTGTGTCTTTTCTTGTGTCAGTCTTGCAAAAGATAAAAAGAAATTGACCAAAAGGTCGGTCAATTATATTGCTTCTCGACTGATTTTCCTCCTATCCCTCTTCCCCCACCATCCTGCTCAACCTCCTTTGCTGGATCTTCTTCTCCAGACCTGAAAATACTGCAGCAATTGCATGTCATCATCTCATCCAACCCCACAGCTTTCAAGAGCATACGTGCTGGCAAACACTGTATTTATAGCCCCAGGGCAGACCTCTGCTCCCAGATATCCACACGTGGGGGGTATCCACACAACTACATGAGCTCCAGTTAGATCTTTCAGAGGCATTGCAAGTTTCTACCTGAAGAACCTAGAAGAAGAAGGGCAAAATAAACCCAAAGTAAGCAGGAAAAAAAAACGTAAGAGCAGACACCAATGACATTGAAAACAGGTAAACAATAGAGAAAATCAATGGCTTCAGAAACT
Source organism: Lepilemur ruficaudatus (assembly GCA_963574885.1). Classification (NCBI taxonomy): domain Eukaryota; kingdom Metazoa; phylum Chordata; class Mammalia; order Primates; family Lepilemuridae; genus Lepilemur; species Lepilemur ruficaudatus. The sequence goes on along the minus strand of CAUYRT010055190.1, from coordinate 36,136 downwards.
GTATCTTAAACAGCAAATCTGTATTTTTTTCAAAATATACCATGATTTCCTCCAGTTATATCTGTTTAAACATCCCAGTTACCTAAGTGACCCCGTGAAAGATATCTTCACAGAAAGAATACATCATTTCCTAAGATGACAGACACAGATAATAAAAGTTAATAATAACAGTAAAAAAAAAATCAGTTCTTTAAAACAAAAAATAAAAGAGACCCTATCTCTAATTGTCACATCTCTAGTGCCCAACATGGTGTCTAATACATGATTGGCACCCAAGAAATGTTTTTGAACAAATGAATGCTTAAAGCAAATTAGAAGAAAATCCTGCTCAAAGGCAAACTGACAACATAAGAAATGATAGCTTATATTTCTCTGAGTGAGGAAGGAAATAGCAAAATAAGCCATAGAATCTCAAAGAGTTCCATATTCTGGGGGCACTTAGCATAGGAACGATTAGTATTACACTGTATTCTAATTTTGTATTATAGATTATATATCATAATGTAATCATTCCCATTCATTGTAAAGACATTGGAGCCTCCAGAAAAGACTAAATTATATTTAGTAGCCTCTGATTAAGAAAGTGTGGGAGTATGGACTACATAATAAGAATTATGACTTAAGACTGATCCAGGATCTACATCAAACCTGATTGGGGATAAATGATTATAGATCAATAGTTTTATTTATTTTTTTTAAAAAGTACAAGTTTATTTCTCTCTCTCTCACCTAATAAGATCAATAGTTTTAATACAACCAGTTATAAGATTACATGTTTTCCTCCAAATTGATTTGTAATTTTGGATATAGATAAAGAATATCAGAACTGAAGCCCATACCATCATTTTATTTGTCCAAAAAGGTGATATTGAGTTCACTTTCTGAAAGCATCCTAAAAATCTCTCATATGCTAGACACTTAAAGACAATGTTTCTCTAAATAGAAATGCTTCAAAGTGTTCATAACCTGTATAAAGAAAGTTTATTATCAATGCTTTGTAAAGTAGCATGAAATTGATGACTTGTGCCTAGATCCTTCGTATAATTTCCCTGTACTGCTATACTCTTTGGCCTCATTTTCCTAAGCCTGATGATTGCTCTAAAACTCTTCTCTCCAGTTGACTAGCTCCGCAAATTGCCAGAGCATACAGAATATAGATAATAAAGATCTGGGTAACTCTGAATCTACATTAAGTGCTCAGCAACTTCATAAACATTTGTTTAAGAATGATTGATGGTCATTTCTGGGAGGCAGCAGAGCCAGGATGGGTTGTTTGGATACAGTCTACTCACTGCTGACATCTTCAAAGGATGACCTTTTGTGGGAACAGGTGTTTGGAGTTGGGCTGGATAAGGACGGTGGGTTGGGGGAAGGGGGAGGATCGCAAACCAATAAAAAAAAACAGAGAGAGCAAAGTCCTTTCACAACTCATTTCTGTACATGCAATATCGATTATTTTTTTTTTCTTTCTGAGAACATAAAGTTCTCATTAGGGTAAGAGAAATTGTGGGATTTCAGAGTGGGTGATTGGCATGAGACTTCTGTTATTCCAGTTTCAAGCTGGCCTAGAAGAGTGATGCTGTTGTAACAGTGGGGAGGATTGAGAGAAAAACTCTTTCTAAGGGGAGACCAAGATTCATTCCTATCTTTTTAAGGCAAAAAACAAAAATAAACACACACAGATACTTAATATGCAAAAAAATCATTCCCTACTCTATAGTGCCTAGTACTTGAGGGACTACATGGAGAGAGTGGCCTGGTAAGTACTATTGTTTGACATAGAAACCTACAAATCATGAAGAGAAACTAATATTTATTCAGTGCCTACTATGTACTATTCTTTATGTATATTTTTTTCTTTTTTTAATCCTCACAACAAGCTTATGAGGTCAGTACTTTTATCCCATTTTCTGGAAGAGAAAATTAAGGACTCTAGGAGACGAGGTTAATTGCTCAAGATAAGTGATTATTGCAAGTAAATGATAGAATTGTCATTCAGACCCAGGTATCTGTAGTTCCAAAGGCCATGCACTTTCGTTAAAATATGTTGGCTTGTTCACTGGCAAGCACCATTTTCCTTTCCCTTCACTACCTCTCCACCTGTGTCTCTGGGTAGGGAAATCAATGTGGCATATTGGCTTTGCAAAAGCCAAGGTGTGAATGTGGAAACACCTGGTCACAATTCTGTAACCCCAGAAACGCCTGGAGTGTTTGCACAAGTGATTCATGGCAGGACTGGTTCTAATGTGATTTGAGGACTGTATAACCTGGTTCTAATGTGATTTGAGGGCTCTCTCACCAGCATGTCATGTGGGCCAAATGGGGCCATATTCTTGAGTACTAGGTGGAAATGAAAGCACCATAGCAGTGAGGGAATAGTCCTGCTGAGTCCCCAGCAGTGCTCAGACACCTGTAAGATGCTCTCCTGGAACAGGCTTTGAGGATGAAGTTATATTAAGGATCCAGCATAGAATCATGTGGTTTATGAATACATTTGTTTTAGCCAAGTGGGGCACCTCTGATGGTTTCTAATGGATATGCTAATTGTAATCAGAACAGGATTTTCAAAAGAACTATCACAATGCATTTAATGTTTTGCACTGGAAAGACGACAATATTTCTTTCAACTGAGATAGAAACCAAAATATTTCAGTCGCTCCTGTGACACTAATGAATCACAGATATGGTGAGCTTGCCAAAGACACAGAAGCAAAATAGATTCTTTGTTCTGCTTGAAGCATGTCAAGATTGAAGTAGATTTTTGTTCAGCCTTCAACTTTGAATGAATGAATAAGAGGTGTCTCAGAAGTTCTTTTATGAGATGTCCTCTGCTCCCTCCTGAAATTCTGAAAACATTTTCTCATAGAAATAGTGTTAGAAATGGTGTTATTTCTGCCAATCTGAAAAATCCACTAAAATCTTTCTGTGTATAAATCATAACAGCAACAACTGTTTATTAAGCGCTATGTTCTAAGCGCTTTCTCAGGTAGTACCCACCAGAACTGTATGATATTAGGTAGTATTATTGATAGCATTTTACAGATGAGTAAGTAGGCTCAGAGAGGTTACATTTTTTGAGTCAGGTCATACAACTAAAGACTGGTGATTTTATTTGACTCCATAACTCACTGCCTTAACTACTGCATTGTACAATTTAAGGAATATATGTATTGAGTATGCTTAAGTAACTAGTCCAAGATAAAGAACACAGATAGTGGTAGAGCTAACAAATTAAACTCAGGAAGTCATAGTCGAGGAACTGAAAATTTAACCACTACTTTAAACTATCTCAGATGCCTAGCTAACCTTAGTATGTAACTGGCCAAAAGTTTGCTTATATAAATAGACACAACCCATGTAATGTGACTGCCGTCATTGATTATTACAAGGTGAGTATGAAAGGGCACAGCAGTTAGTGTGTCCATGAGTCCTGGGTTTGCCCAGGACAGTTTGTGGTCTATGTCTGTTGTCACGATGTAATTATTACTAGAGTACCCTTTCACTCTCAAAAGTGTCCAGATTTGAACAATAAATTATACGTTTGCCCTGACCACAACAGAAGAGAAAACACGTATTTAATGGGCTCCGAGGAGGTTGAAATCATATCCATTTCATAGTAGAGGGTAATGTGAAAAGCTGCGTAAACAGGTGGTATTTGAGAAGAGTACTGAAAGATGAGTATCATTTTGACAGGTGGAAAATTGTCAGGGGGAGCAGGGCACAGAAGGAAAATCGCCTCCAAAGGTCATCAGGAAGTGGGGACAACTTAAGGCCTGCACGTAGACACACGGCATATTCAAAGAGTAAGTAACACAGCTGGGCTGGGGCAAATGTGAATAGCCTAAGATCAAACCGCCAAGTTAGCTTGTGGCTATCATGTGGCAGGCCGTGAATACCAAGATAAGAAATCAAAACTGGATTCTTCAGATAATAGGGAGGCACTGAAGGTTTTTGAGCAGGAAAACAATGTACTCTTAGCATAGTTATAACATAGAAAGGCGATTGCCTTGCTCTTTCACTCCCACCCTGTAAGAATCAATGACTGGAGTTACATCAAATGGATTGTGTCTATCTATGCAAACAAACTTTGGGCCAGTTACTTAGTTACTTACTAAGTTAGGCACTTCTGAGACATTTTAAGGTAAATAATATTACCTTTTTAAATTTTTTTAATTTCGGGTAAATAGGCATGCCTTGTTTTATCCATATTCTAGTTATCTGTAAACTTAACGCAAGGATGTTGTAAACTCCTTGGCATCATCCTCCTACTATCTGAAAGTTCTAACATAATATTTTCAATGTACATATAAGCCGTCTTATCTAAAGTGATTTTTCCTACTGATTTAATTTAAAAAGTCAGATTAAGGGAAATATTAATTAAACATGATACATACTTACCTTAAATATTATATTTTTCTCAATATATATAAATGTTCATTTATTAACTGCTCTTTTGATTTAGAACTGACCAAAGCCTTTTCTTTGAGGATGAGCCCATTGACTGGTCTTTCATGATCTCTCTCTTTTTTTTAGCATACTACAGGGGTACAAATGTTCAGGTTACATATATCGCCCTTGCCCCATCCAAGTCAGAGCTTCAAGCATGTCCATCCCCCAGACTGTGTGCACCTCACCCATTAGGTGTGTATATACCCATCCCCTCCTTCCCCCTCCCACCTGCCGGACACTCAATGAACATTACTACTATATGTGCATGTAAGTGTTGATCAGTTAATACTAATTTGATGGTGAGTACATGTGGTGCTTGTTTTTCCATTCTTGGGATACTTCACTTAGTAGAATGGGTTCCAACTCTATCCAGGATAATATAAGAGGTATTAGATCACCACTGTTTTTTGTGGCTGAGTAGAACCCCACAGTATATACACATACCACATTTTCGAGCTCATGATCTCTTTTTTGCAGAAACCACACCTATAGGGCATCAGCTCTGATTTTCAGGGCAGCTTCTTTAAAGTAGAGTGAGCTCCTAAAGATAATTCCAAAGTAATAATTTCCCCTCTTAAATTTTTATAGTTTTTTCACCCACAACTAATTGGATAACAATTTTTAAGTGACTCTTCTTTAACTATTCTTTCCAAATCTTTTAATGGAATTTTTTCATAGAAACAACTCTTTTTTTCTCATGCTTACTTCATTACTTGCATAGCATTTTTTTAAAACTACACAATCAAATAGCAAGTAGAATCGGCAGAAAAGGGTTTTGGAAACAAACCAAACTGACTTTTGGTAAGCCTGGAACACTGTGGACAAGAGCAGGAGCACATGGGAAAACTGGAGATTAGATTACCAAAAGCAAGGGCTCCGTGAACTTTACACATTAGTAGGTTTTAGGGGGGAGTGGAGAGGGTTTGTTAATCTGGTGAGTTGGCTAAGAATTTGTTAAGAGAAGATGTACTATAGAAGGTTCTGGTTAATATTTGTTGAGTTTAATTGAATTTAACTCAGTGTTTAGGAAGAAATGTTTCCACCATCCATTTGTTTTGGCTATTTATCTACTGTGTTCATGAAAGGAGAAATGCAGATGGGATGACCAGTTTTTTAAAATTAAAATTTCTTTTTCACCTTTGTACTCCTTATCCTTCCTCTGTACTTATTTTTTCTCCATAGTATTTGCCAATTTAATATATTATTTAGTTGTTTATTGTCTTTCTATGTATCTAGAATCAAAGGTCAATATGGGCAAGAATTTTGGGCTCTTTTACTCACTTATGTGCCCCTAGAGGCTAAAAACAGCGGCTAGCATGCAGTAGGTACTCAATAACTATTCATTGAATGAGTAAATGCATGAATGAATGGTTTCATAGAATGTCGAAGCTGCAAGCAACCTTTGAGGTCATCTAATTCAATATAGCATTGTGTAGAGGTTTAGTATGGAACGCACAGTCAGATCTGGGTTCAAATCTATCACTTACTTGCTATGTGATTTTGGGCAAATTCCTTAACCTTTCTGTGCCTCGGTTTCATCATCTGTAAAATGGGGATAATAATAGTGAGCTATATTGTAGGATAAGTTGTGAGAGTTCAATGAGATGATGCACGCAAAGTACTTTGTTTAGTGCCTAACACATGGTAGTTTTGCATCACTTCAAGGATTGACAACAGAGGGAATTTAATGCAGGGAATTGGTAATAAAGAGGATGAAGGAGCTGAGAAACAAAAGTGGGGGATGGTAAGGTAACTTGTAAATCAGCAACAGCAGAAAGCTAGGGCTCGGGGTGCCTTGGGGACAACAGCAGGGGATGGTGTTCCCAGAGCTGCGAGGCTTGGTCATCTGAGGTAAGCTAGAAGCTTAGTGGGCCTGTCTGTCGGGAACTGAACCAGCAGGGAAGAATTTAGCTGCTATAGGAGGTGCCACCTTCGGTGGAGAGGGAGGGAGAGAAATACCCTGGTTTCTTCCTTCCTACTGCTTTCCATTCTACACCCAATATTACCCATTGGCTGGGCCTAGCTGGAAACCAGCTCGCATGGGAACCTGGGAAAGGCAGCCTGCAGAGGTCAAGCCCGTCCCGCTTCGATACAGAGCAGAGCAGAGAAGGGTTAGGAAGAGTGTGCTGTTTAATCAATAACTATTATTGCTATTATTGGCCTCGCTAACACAATGCTGAGCTCACCAGCTAGAGGCAGCCTGTTACATAAGGGAAAATGTGTTAAACGATGAATCAGAGCCAGATTTTGTCATGTTCAACCCCATTTACATTAGTCATGGTGTGACTGATTCACAAGGGATTGGCTGGATATGTTAACCCTTTGAGGTTAAAATTGCTTCTAGGTTGGAATATCATGTGTTAGCTATGGACATAGGCTTTTCCTTACCCCTAAACTTAGGCTACTTCCCAATTTCACAACTAAATGTTACTTACAGTTCCGTAAGTTCTAACCAAAATTAATGTAAACTGAAATGTTTAATTTTTTTGATATTCAGCTTAAACAGCCCAATTATGGACTAAATTTAAATTAAAAACTCAGCGTGAATCGGATGGCTTATGTCTCTGTGTGATGGCTTTTATATTAAATGGTTTACACGAATGCTGTTGTTTATCTTGGAAACAGGTTGTCATGCATATTAATGAGACCCAGGTGTTAACTTCATGCTGTTTTCATTCCAAGGAAGAAAATCTTTACATTAAGTTAAAGTGTTTTTACAAGTATTTGTTGTAATAATTATAAGACAACGTTTTACGCATCACAATGTTTACCAAGTTCATTTTCTAATTCCAGCTCATTTCTTAATTCCTCTCTGTTCCCATTGCACTTTTGCTTTGGGATGGTGAGGGCTTCCAGCCAGACATCATGATACATCATGGTAGCCTGAAGGTCCCGAGAAGCTAAAGAAGGATAAACTTTCCTCCAGCAGCTCTTCAAGTGGAAAGACTTCACGTTTGCTCAAGGTCATTTTGTATTCACCCCTTGTGGTTTTCTCCTTTCCTACCAGCCAGGAAAATTGGCCAAGAGATTACAGATTAAAGGCCCCTATCTCTTTTATAATTTTAAAAATTTTCCTTGGGGTATTTTTCTTTAAAATTCTTTTGATAATTTCTGTGACTTTTCTGTAGCCCTTCAACTTTTCTTAAGTTGTAGAAACCTGGGCTGGTGAGAATTCTCTAAGAGGAACTGACTCATGTTACATAGATCAGGACAATACTTTGTGGATCTTGCTCATCTTCAAGAAGGTGTGTAGAGCAGCAAGAATCTACCTAATTTAGGGGGAGGTTGATGTTGTGGGGCTTGTGTTCAAAGGGGAATCCTTTTGTCTGAGTGATGGGGGCATACTGCTCTCAAATTTACAAACAGTTCTTGAGTATCTACTGCATGTTGGGCACTGTGCCACGTGCTGGGAATACAAAGGTGTGCAGGCATCCTCCTAGCCCTTGGAGAATTTATAGTCTCACAGGGGAGACTTAGACATATAATTTTTTAAAGTGTAATGTGGTATTTAGAGGTATCCCCAGGGTCATTCAAGAGCTCAGTAGAAGCGCCGAACCCAGTCTTGGGATTGGGGTAGGGACCCCAGAGGAGATGATACCCAGAATTAAGTCTTGAAGGAGAAGTAAGAGTAATTTGGGTGAAGAGGTCGGGAAGGGTGTTTCTGGAAGAGAGGACAACGTGAGCATAGGCAAGGGGATGTGAGGAAACACTGTCTGTTGAGCAGTTCAGTATTGCTGTGGTTAATGAGCGAGGAGAGGTGTGATGGGAGGCGATGTCGGGTTGTGGAAGGCCTGCTTGCCACGCTTTGGAGTGTGGCCTTTCACCTGGAGTTTATTCTTGGGGTAGGGCTGGGGTCAGATGGGGTGAGGAGAGATAGAAAGGTTTAAGGAAGGCTGTGTATTATCCATGCGGTTTGAAAGAAAGTGATAGGATGAACAACACTTTATCTTGAAATGGCACTTTTTTCTTTAAAGATTTTCCAAAGCTGACATGTACACCCTGAGGCTTCTGTCTGTGTGCATGGGCGTGTGAAAATTTTTTTTAATCATGAAAAAAAAAAAAAGAGCCGAAATCCAAAGATCTCAATTTTTTAAATAACATTTATTGTGTTTTTCTGATTCAAAGTAACACATGTTCATTTTTAAAATGCGGAAAGTACAGAAAAACACAAAGAAGAAAATTAAAATTACCAATAATCTTGATATTCAGAGATAAGATTGTTAATATTTTCCTTTCCAATTTTTTCTACATATATACACACACACAAACACTGGCACCCACATATGTATATAATTTACAATATTGGGATCATATAAAAGACGTTTTGTTACCATTGTTTTGTTACTTAACATTATATGGTGATCAATTTTTTATGCTATTAAATATTCTTTTATAAAATGATTTGAATAGCTGTACAGTATTTCATTAAACTTATATGCACACACTATTTATTCCACTTCTATTGTTAGACATTTGTTTTTACCACACTTGTTATGCTCCAATACATAATGCTGTGATCATGCCCCTACATAAATATTTATGTACCTTACTGATTATTTCCCACTGGATGAATTCCTAGAAGTGGTATTTCTAGAACAAAGGGACTACATATTTTTAAGACTTCTAATGGACTTTCCCAAAGTGTCCTCTAGAAGTATTATTCCATTTTTAATTCTACTTGTTATAAATGTTAAAAGGGTGCTGCTTGTTTCTCCACATCTTTGCAAATTTTATAGGTGAAACAAGTATCTCATTTGTTCTAATTTATTCGATCACTAGTGAATTTTGTTGTCTTTTTTTGTGTCTGTCTGTCATTCATGTCTTTTGTGAATTTCCTGTGTGTATTCTTTCTGAATTTTTTATTGGTGTGCTCATTTCATTACTGATTTTTCAAAGAGTTTATATAGTAAAGATATATTTCTATTTGTCCTTGAAGTTGCATTTTTCTCAGTTATTTTTCTTTATTTTTTATTCATAGCATTTTAATATACATTTTGATGTAGTCAAATCTATAAATTTTCATTATGGTTTCTTTTTAAACTCTTGTTCTTAGAATAAAGGATTTCCCCACTTTGTCATCAGATATTCACCCATAATTTCTTCAATTTTTAAAAACTTTTTATTGAAAAATACTTAACATTCTACTTTATATGGAGTTTAGTTGGTGTATGTTGTGATAGAGAAGCCTAAATTTTTTTTAAATAATGTGCCAATTAGTCCAGTATTTATTGATTAATCAATCCTTTCCCCGACATACTAAAATAACATTTATTGTATATTGAACATTCATATAAATCCGTATCTCTTTCTGGACTTGTTATTCTCTTGCTCTGAACTGTCTGTTCTGGTACCAACCAGTGTCCTTTACAATTATTGTAGCTTCATAACATGCTTAATAACTGACTATGCATCTTCTTCCTGAATAATCTTATTTTAACATTTTAGCTATTCTTTCCTGCTTATTATCCATATGACCTTTAGATTTATTTTGTCCACTTCCCAAGGTAAAATCCAATTGTGATGTTGATTGGAATTATGGTACACTTATAGATTAAAGAGCGAGAATAATTGACATCTTTACATTTGGCACTCTAAGCAAGAATCATACCCCTAGGCCAAGAAGCCAACTTTGATATCTTTACATTTGGTCTCACCATCCAGGAACATCATATAGCTCTCCATTTATTTGAATTTTTAAAAAATGTATGTCCTCGAAACTCAATTTTGAAAAATACTCTTGTCTGAAGACTTAGGACAGACAGCTTGTGTGTGGAACCTGCATCTTCATCTTGAGCTTCAGTTGGTTCATCTTCTGACCTGATTGGGCAATTTGACAAGTGCAAACACAGGAAAGAGAAAGCAGCACGAAAGATTAGAAAGCCCCTTTCAACATTTAGCCCCTGTGTGCCTCAGATGTTCACAGTTGCACGTATCCTTCCAGGTCACTTTGAGCTTTTATCCTGACAAAAGCACCCTGCTCTAGTTTTATTGCTCTTAGGGAAGAACTTGGAGTCTCCAGCATGAACAGCAATATGTCAACACTTCACTAATTAGAAGAGACCTTACAACTAAAAAAGAGCCAAGGCAGGGCTGGGATTTCAAGCAGAGACCTAATTTTAAAGCATAAAATGTAGCCAGAAAACTCTAAGTGATGAGATTCCCTAACTTGGTTGTTAGCATTCCCAGACACACCCACGCAGTGTCAGACACACTTGCACACACACTTGTGGGTTGAGCTGTTGAAGTAGGAACAATTTCATTGCTTTGAGGGAAAAAAATGTAACTTGCATTAGTATGTCGCTTCATCTTATTTGAAAATTGGAGACATTAAAAAAGTTTTCTTATTCAATTAGGGAAATATGAAGATTATTGGGCTTGGTAGCCTTTGGAGATCATTTAAAAATGGGAAAACCCAAATTCTAAAGTAAATAATCCACAGTGGTGGAGGAAATATTAATGGGTACTTCAAAGAATAGAATTTCATTGGCTAGATGGATTTGAATATGTCTTAGGGGACATAGCTAAGCTCATTATTGGACTCTATATAGTACTAGCCTGGTGAGACAGGATCAGTCTTGTGAGGTAGTGGTCATAATGAAGTCCACTGTATGCAAATAAGTACCAGGATTCTTGTTTGAGCTCTGTCATACCAGGGTGTCGGCGTCAACAGGATAGGGTTTTAAGAGAGGACAGAGCAACAGGACTTCTGGAATAGTAGAGTGAGGAGCTCCAAAAATATGGATGAACCTCAAAGACATTATGCTAAGTGGCAGAAACCAGTCACAGAAGACTACAAATTATATGATTCTGTTTATATGAAATATCCAGGATAAGAAAATTTATAGAGACAGAAAGTAGATTACTAATTACTTCAGATTTGTTCTAATAATTAAGTGGTTGCCCAGGTTTAGGGCAGGGCATGGGGAAAATGGAGAGTGACTGTCTACATGTAGGGTTTCTGTTTTCAGATGATGACAATTTTTACAACTTAGATCATGCTAATGGTTTTACAACTTTGTAAATATAGTAAAAACTATGGAATCGTACATTTTGGGTGAATTTTATGATGTGAATTAAATCTCAAAAAAGAATTTGTTTTTGAAGAGGGTACAGAATGAGAATTTAGCATAGTGGCAGTAATTGGGCTGATATCATCACTCTTGAGTAAGTACCTAAGTCTTCGGGGCCTTGGTTTCTTTCCTTTTTTTTTTTTTTTTTGAGACATATTATCACTCTGCTGCCCCGGCAAGAATGCCCTGGCGTCAGCCTAGCTCACAGCAACCTCAAACTCCTGGACTCAAGTGATCCTCCTGTCTCAACCTCCCGAGTAGTTGGGACTACAGGCATGTGCCACTATGCCTGGCTAATTTTTTCTATATATTTTTAGATGGCCAATTAATTTATTTCTATTTTTAGTAGAGACAGGGTCTCTCTCTTGCTCAGGCTGCTTTCGAACTCCTGACTTGAGCGATCCTCCCGCCTTGGTCTCCCAGAGTGCTGGGATTACAGGCGTAAGCCACCACGCCGGCCCTTGGTTTCTTCATTTAGAAAAATAAGAATAATAATGTCAACATCAAACAGTTGTTCTGATAATTAAGTGAGGTAGTTTTAAAGAATTTAGCTCAGTCATTGACACATAGTAGCTTTATAGGCCAGCAAGAAAGAGAAGAGGTCAAATTCTGAGTGGCCAGTTGCTAAGATGGAGAAACAGTAGGTAATCAAGTGGGCAATCAGGATGGAGGCTCTAAGAAGGCAGAGAGGCAGCCGATACAACAAAAGTGTAGAGTTGGTGTCCACCAATCCATCGAGCAGATACCCTCTGTGCTCTCCTGTTTTATACTGCTTTCTTGCTTTCTGGGTTATGCAACTTGGTGTGGGGCACGGGGCAGGATATCCAGTAGTGATTTCAATTAGATGGAGACAAGGGTCTACAAGTAAGTCTCCTTAAGTGACAACACACAAAAGTCCTAACTTTTGGTGACTTATGCCAAAGTTCTGTTTTTTTCTAGCTATGTTTCCCATTAGACAGAAAAAGACAGCATCTACCATATTGCTTCCTTTCTTATTGCCACCAAATTAAGGAGCTCTGCATTTTCATGAAATGGAGTGAAAAAGCTATGATTTCTGAATGGAGAGTTGACTTGGGACTGTGTTTTCCTATGTGTACTGATGGTGGAAATCAATCTTCATCTATTACTTACCCCTTTGCCGCTCCTAGAAACAGAAAGTATGGGCCATCTTCCCCATTCTTGGAACCATCTGGTCTATCCACTTGTCTTTCCAATCACAACTACTTGCTTGGTCAGCTTTTGCTGGGTGGTCTGAGGGAATTGGGGCACTGTTGAACACTGTCCTTGAGAACTTGTCTGAAGACAACGTAGCTCTTTCCCTTTTGCCAACTAACTTAATGAGGTTCTTCAAGATGGCTCCACTGAGGTTTGATAAAAGTGAGAAGGAATATTGAAAGCAATTAAATTTCAGTCTTGGAAAAAGAATCATAACTTGTAGATTCAGTGTTACCGCCAAAGACAGCAGTAGCTCAGAACCTTGGCCATGAAGGATCATAATACAGCTGGTGGGGAAACGGGAGGCAGGTGGGATCCTGGAGCTTTGCAAGTTGGAGGCAAGAAACTTACCAGTCAGAAAAGTTTTGTAAATCACTTTCACCTCCCTTGTATTGGCTTTTGTAGAGAGGTTGACCTTTAGGTAACCAAAGTTATTCTCTGTGGAATCTGTGCTGCAATGCTTCATCTTAGTTAAGATGAAATGAGTCAAAATTTTGGGATTCTATAGAAGTTGTAGACATTGTAACCATTTTAACAGGATTGATGAAATCTATCTGTCTTCTTGACTGATTAATAATAAGTACTGTTCCTGGGATGTGGTATGACCGTTTTGCAATTTTATGTAGCAGTTTGATGATAAAATCTTAGCATCTTGGTCATGAGACATCTTAGAATGTCCTGGAGGCATTCTCCAGTGAACTACATTGAAGCAGGAGGTTCTTCAGAGTTCTATTAGGGGAAATCAATTGTTGGGAAGAGCAGGGAGGTGCTCTGTGTGGGACTCAAGCAAATTTGGTAAGACATTAGCAGTAGGGAAAAGAGAAGGGCATTATGGAAGTTGGTGTCAGGTAATAGCCTAGGGATTGAGTTCGTTCTCAGTGGAAGAAGATGGGTCTGACACTTGTGAATGCTGCTGGGAATATTTCAGTTGAGATGACACACTTTGGTAATGGATTCCTCTAAGCAGCTGAATGCCTTGGAGGAAGTGAAGAGTTATTTTCCTTCTCTCACTTCAGGGAGACCAGGTGGCTAAGTAGAAGAAGAAATAGTGCCAAGTACCCCTAAGTCCCTGACCTAGCTTCAACGGTGACTTCCTAATTGCCACTGGGCCTTAACTATTTAATGATTCACTTATAACACTTCTTGTGTTTTGAGTAGGGCACCAGGCTCCTTTAATAACAGTATTGAGAGAAATGAGAAATCTGAACAGAAAGAGTTACAGTTGAATCCCCTGCTTATAGTAAATGCTGCTGGGGGTTTTTCTGAAGGAGAAAACAAAATAGCAACAAAACTTACTTAGTTCTCATACAACTCCATGTGGTATTAATATCACAATTATCTCTGTTATACAGATAAGGAAGCCATGGCTCAGGGAGATTAGGTAACTTGCCTAAATCCACACACCATGTAAGTGATAGAGTTAGGACTAGAACCCAGGTCAGTCAGCTTCCAGAGCCTGCATCATTAACCACAATCCTGTGCTACATCTTTGCATGGGGAAGTGACTTTCCCTGAAACAAACAGGACTTTACCAGTTTACTCATGAAATATGCAGTTTACCTATATGAAGTTAGGAAAGAACCCATTTTCAATTACCCATAATAATAACAAAATGGCTTTTCTGAGTTGCATTTTCTGGTTAACCGAAACAATTTGTGAGTATTTGTTCATTCCACATTCTCATGGTGATGGTTTGCAGCTGTTACCAGCAGCAAGAGAGGGTGACCATCAATGTGCACAAGCACTTTTCAAGCCTCACCACTGCTATGGTCACATTGGCTAGAACAAGTCAAATGGCCAAGCCCACACTCAAAGGGTTGAGAAATAGTCTACCTTTTAATGGTAGGGTGACATACACAGATCTGTGGACATATTGGGGGCCATTCCTAAAACAATCCACCATACCTACTTATTTCATGTCTCACTTGGTTTTGAATCTTATTCTTTAGCCATATGTCCCCTTCCCTGGACATTTCAGGCTGTTTTACGTTTCTGTGCCTTTGCTGGTGGCATTACCTCTGCTTGAAATACACTCCCAATATCCACATCCCCTCTCTTCACCACCGTCTAATTCATTAATGCCTATTCATTCCTTAAGGATCACTTCCTGTTGCCTCTGTCTCCTTGGTACCCTGGGCAGACTTTTATCATTACAATCTACTGAATTCATCTGTTTACATATCGGTCTCCTCTTACCAGGCTTTAATCCCCTTACTAAGCTTTAAGCCCTGTATTTTATTTGTGTAACCTGCACTTGGCAGGGTACTTGCCACATACCAGGAGCTTAATATATGTATCTCATATGAAAGAATAAATGAAATGCTTCCCAATATTTTGGTAGCTGTAGCTCCCTGGTCTTTTGACCACGTAAACTGATGTTTTCACTGAAGTCGTAACCACTTGTCCAGTTTCCTCAAGATGCTATAAGGCTTTCAAAACTTAGGAGGGATTTGCTACTGAAACTTTGCAAGACCATCTTAAGATATGGTGAGATACTGTGGCATGTTATCAAATTCAGGATTGGAAGGCACTTGCTTAGATGGACATTAGCCAAAGCTATTGCCCCTCTCCCCCCACCTGCTGGGAAGAGTGTTTCATATTTCCCATTTGATGTGAAAACACAAAGTCTCATAGGCACAAAGTGCTAAGTAAAGCAACAGAGAGAAAGGTAAGAGTGTTGCTTAGCAATTGGACATGTGTATTGTTCACGGTATTTGTGTTTCTGGACGACAGAGGTCGGAGAGATAGTTAATGTGCTGAAGAAATATGGTGACAGCCATTTGTATCCAGAGATAAGAAAATGAAACGTGGCTCATGATGTTTAGGAGGTGCTGAGAATGATTGAAAGTCTGTGAACTTGTATGTTTTCGTGTCTGTCAGCAGGTATTTTTCTCCTTCCTTCAAAGCTCCAACCTTTTCATAAATAGTCTTTATTCTTCACCCCCTTTGGAAAAACAAACAAACAAACAGCCAACGCAGCAGTTAATAGCCTTTGCTGAGAAAGCAGTGAGCCCATGCCAATGTGTCACATACCCACTTAGCCTGGCCTGGCAGAGACCCTCACTTAGAAGGCTGCCATGGCGCCTGCAGAGCTGTGGCTGCCTAGGGATTTCAAAGGCTTTAATCGTCCCAGCTTATTGTTTTTCACCACTGCCATCATCCCCAACAAAAGAAGGAGTAGCCCCAGTGAGGCTTTCTGGCCTTGCCCTTCACTTCTGTAAGCTTCATCTTCTTTTGTTCCCGCTGAATCGTCACCTCTTGCAAAAGCATCCACATCCTCGAACTCTCCCTTGGTTGAATGTTAGCACTGCCTCTTTCCTCCAGTAGAAGTGTATCCAAGGGAGCGTTCAGGCCTTTGAAAGGAGCTAGATGTTTGGAAGGAAGGTGGAGCTTGGGGGAAAAGTTACAAAACCAAACGGTCTATTTTCTTCTTTTCAACATGACCTTCAAAGCTCACAGAAATCTTTGTCACAGCTTAAAATTGCCAAAGCCTCAGACTCTAAAGCAGCTTTTTGTGGGGCTTCGTTCTTAAGGATTTGGGGACTTGATTTCAAAGAGCCACATTAGCTTATATTGGATCTTTCACTTACTATTTGAATTTTTACAAGGTGCAAGGCCTTTGCAAAGCCACAAATACACAACAGTGGGCTCCATCATTCTCAGGCCGGGTCCTCTAGTCAGCTTTCTGAGGTATGTGCCTCTGAACAAATGCCTACCATTTATCTTCACCGTTCTGAAAGTGCTTCCTAAAATCTTATGAACCAGAGCTGCCCCTGGAAGCTATTAACAACAGAACTCAAAATAGTTTATTAGCACAAGTTGGGGAGATGATTAGGATGCTGGAGGGCATATAGGTGTATAGAATGGTGCTATGTAGACTGCGGGGAGGATGTTTCTGGCTTTCTGTAAGAGGTTGGTGGACAAAGAGAATTAAGGAAAGGACTGGATTTGACAAAAGGACATAATCTCCTGAGGGAAAGGGAAAGAATTTTTATGAGGCTCTTCCAAAACATTGTTATTAGCTTCTTATGCATAACTCTAGAATTTTATTTTGCATACACAAACAATATGAATATATAATTACCCTCCACCTTTTCTTAGACAGATGGCAGTATAGTATGCACATCATTCTGCATTTTACTTTTCACTTAGCAAGATATTTGGAAAATATTTCAATGTCAATATCGAGAAAGCATTATCATTTCTTTTTACAGCTGTATAGTATTCTATTTACCAACTGTGCCCTATTTTTTCTACTAAATTCCTAATCCCTGTTGATGGAATTGCATTTTCCCCCAATCCTTGGCCTCCATGTGTTTGCAAGTATATCTGTAGGATAAATTCCTAAAAATAGAATATCTGGATCAAGGGGTAAATTCATTTGTAATAAGTGTGTTCTGTATGTTGGCAAATTGCTCTTCATAGAAGTATAACAATTACACTCCCACCAGCAGTATATGAGAATGCTTTTCTCTATATCATCACCACACAGCAAGTTATCAAACTTGATTTTTGTCAATCTGATAGATGAAAAAAGGCATTAAAGTTGTTATATTTTGTATCTATGTTGTTAGTCGTGAGGTTGCCCATATTTTCTTGTTTAAGAGCACCTTAAATTTCCTTTTTGGTGAACTGAACTGTTACATTCTTTGACCATTTTGTTTTTCTTTCGGTTTGTTGGCTTTTTGACATAGTGTAATAATCTTTAGAATTTGACCTCTTAAGAAGTCTTCCCCTGATGGTGTAAAAAATGGAATGTAGAACCTCATTACATTCAAGGTAAAATACTGGGTGTCACACTGTCGGGGTAGAGCTGGGCTGAAGTGAGAGGAACACGGGGAGAGGCCTCTCTCCACGAACACAATCACTGAAAGGCATGCCTTTTCGACAAGTATACTAAAGGTTTTATGCCCACTATGTTGAAAAGACACCAGAGGAAGCATTGTGAAAACTGGACACATAAGAAGATAGCCAAGGATGACATGTGTCCACTCCCTTCACCAGCGAACAGCCCAGGTCGACGTAGCTTCATTCTGGTTTAGGCCCTACCCGCCCCCGACTTGGAAACTGGCTATACCTGATGCTTGGTGAACAGTTTTGTGTGGGTGGGGCTCTGTGAGTAGTGGCAGCTTCAGGTCAACACAGGCAGATCTCACTCTGTGAGCACTTCATTTTCTTTATTTTTTCAACTTTAATAATATATTTTACTTAACCCAATATATCCAAAATATTGTCATTTCAACATGTAAACGTGTAATCCATATAATATTGGCTGAGTGCAGTGGCTCACACCTGTAATCATAGCACTTTGGGAGGCCAAGGAGAGGGGATCACTTGAGGTCAGGAGTTTGAGACCAGCCTGAGCAAGAGTGAGACCCTGTCTCCACAAAAAAAAAAAAAAAAGAAAAGAGAAAAATTAGCCAGGCATGGTGGCATGCTCCTGTAGTCCCGGCTACTTGGGAGGCTGAGGCAGGAGGATCACTGTAACCCAGGAGTTTGAGGTTGCAGTGAGCTATAACCATGCCACTGTGCTCTAGCCCAGGAGACAGATCAAGACCCTGTCTCAAAAAAAAAAAAAAAGAAAGAAAATATTGAGATATTTTACATTCTTGGTTTTTGTGTTAAGTCTATAAAATCCAATGCATATTTTACACTTATAGCTTATTTATTTATTTATTTTTTTCAAAAACGGAGTCTTGCTCTGTTGCCCAGGCTGGAGTGCAGTGGCGCAATCATAGATCACTGAAGCCTCAAAGTCCTGGGCTCAAGTGATCCTTCTGCCTCACTCTCCATAGTAGCTGGGACTACAGGCACATGCCACCACTGTTGGCTAATTTTATTTATTTATTTTTTTAAAGACAAGTTCTCGCTACGTTGCTCAGGCTAGTCTTGAATTTCTGGCCTCAAATGATCCACCTGAGCCTCCCAAGTAGCAGAAGTCACTGTACCTCGCACTTATAGCATATTTCACTTTACATTAGCCACATATCAAATACTCAAAAGCCACATAACCTAGTGGATACCATACTGGACAGCACAGTTATAGGCAATGGAAAACTGTTGGCATATTTTTTTCAATAACTATACTTTTTAAATGTTCTACTCTGAAATAATTTTAGCTTTACAGAGAGTTCTCATATACCCTTTATTGTGTCTCCCCTAATGTTAATGTTTTTATTAAATATTTTTTCTCCATCTTATAATTCTTTGTCCTTTTGTCTGTCTTTTTGAAAATTTCCTTCATTTTCTCTTTAAAATCATAAAAATCTTAAAACTTTTAAATCTACATTTTATTTCATATTCTTATTTTCTTAGAGGTCTTTCTTGTTCTCTGGAGGTTTCTTTTTATAGCATACTGTTCTTGTTTTATGGACATAATATCTTCTTTTATCTTTCTGGAGACATTGATTATAGTCTTTACTCCTCCCTATATTGTTTCCATAGTTTAAAAAAATCACACTGGATGATTGTGAGGGGCCACAACGTTTTCACTGTAGGTCCCCTATCAATATCTATAGATCTTTTCTCATAGGCCTCTCAGTATCCCCATAGAGGTATCCTTCAATTTCCTGCCTGGGTGGTATATTCATGTCTGCTGTCGTGGGAGATACATGAGGGAAAGGAGTTGAGGGTTTCACCATTCAGTATGTGGACATTCATTAAATGCTTTTCATTTCAATAAGGTCCTTCACTTATATCTTCAAGTATTCCTGGTGCCCCCAAGTCCAGATCCTGTCAGGTTTAACTTTACTAGAAATTGATCTGGGTGGAGTAGAAAGTTGTCTGTTACAAGCCTTATTCTATACCACTTCTTTCAGTTATGTTTGCATTTATAATTCTTGAGCCTTCCCAGGACTTCTGATATCCTGGTAAGCTTGCTTCTTCTATGTATTTATTTATTTTTATTTCAGCATATTATGGGGGTACAAATGTTTAGGTTACATATATTGCCCTTGGCCCCCCTTCCTCCCGCCCCCTCAGAGCTTCAAGCATGTCCATCCCCTAGACGGTGCGCATCACACTCATTATGTGTGTATATACCCATCCCCTCCTCCCCCTCCCATCTGCCCAACACCCAATAAACGTTATTCCTATATGTGCACTTTGTTGTTGATCAGTGAAACAAATTTGATGATGAGTACATGTGATGCTTATTTTTCCATTCTTGGGATACTTCACTTAGTAGAATGGGTTCGAGCTCTATCCAAGAAAATACAAGAGGTGCTAGATCACCATTGCTTCTTATAGCTGAATAGTACTCCATGCTTGCTTCTTGATAGCTACTTTTACTACAGGTTTAGATTTCAACTTTCTTTGACCTGCTAAGTCAGTTACTGCTTAGTTTTTGGCTTTCCATTTTTCTAAGATGTTTATTTCACTTGTCTTCTGTTGCCTCCCCTCTTGTTCTCTTTGTATATATGCGTTTATGCCTTTTTATTCACTCACTGTCATTGTAGTGAGGGTTCAGGAGAGAGTGAAGATAAATATGTGTGTTTAGTTAATCATGTTTAGCCATAAGTCTAACGAATATTTGACTATAAGAATTACCCTTGTAAAAGTGGACAAAAGACATGAACAGAGCTTTTCAAAAGAAGAGAGACTAATGGCCAATAAACATGAAAAAATGCTCAACATCTCTAATAATCAGGGAAATTCAAATCAAAACCACAATGAGAGATCACCTAACTCCAGTGAGAATGGCTTTTATCAAAAAGTCCCCAAACAACAGATGCTGGCATGGATGCAGGGAGATAGGAACACTCATATACTGTTGGAGGCACTGTAAACTAGTTCAACCTCTATGGAAAGCAGTATGGAGATACCTCAAAGAACTAAAAGTAGACCTACCATTTAATCCAGCAATCCCACTACTGGGTATTTACCCAAAGGAAAAAAAGACATTCTATAAAAAAGAAACTTGCAGTCAAATATTTATAGCAGCACAATTCACAACTGCAAAGATGTGAAAACAACCCAAGTGCCCATCAATATGTGAGTGGATTAATAAAATGTGGTATAAGTATACCATGGAGTATTACTCAGCCCTAAAAAAAAGTGATGAACTATTACCTTTTGTAACAACCTGGATGGAACTGGAGACCATCCTCCTAAGTGAAGTATCACAAGAATGGAAAAAAAAAAAACAACCTACCACATGTACTCACTATTAAATTAGAAATAAATGATCAATACTCACGTGTACATATGGCAGTAAAATTCAATGGACATCAAGCAGGTGGGATGGGGAGGAGGGGATGGGTAAATTCACACTTAATGGGTACAGTGCACACTATCTGGGTGATGGACTCACTTATAACTTTGACTCAAACTGTACAAAAGTAATTCATGTAACCAAAACGTTTATACCCCCATAGTGTTATGAAATTTTAAAAATAATGGTTGCTTTCATTAGCCTTGTGTGTTCTCTAACTGCCAGAGGCTCAAAAATGTCTCTTGTATGAGCTTTAGCATGTTTTGGTGCCCTAAATGCTTAAAATCGCAAAGCTGTCCTGGACAACACTAACCCAACTGCCTCAAAGTGAATAAGTGAATAATTTTACCCTTGTGGAAGCCTGTGATTTTTCTCTAAAGGTACAAAAGGACAGAATTATAGCATGTTGGGGATGGAAGAGTACTTACACACCATTTATCACAGGGTTTCCCAAGTTGTGATCTATGGAGCATTGTTCCTCAAGATTCTCTGAGAGACAAAGGTTTTTGTGGTCAAATAAATTTAGGAAACTCTCTATAGTAAAGTCCCACTTTGAGATTTCGCAGAATGTATTTTTGAAGTCTCTGAGAAGTTTGCAGAAACTTCATTTCCAACATATGGCAGACTTTGCTGAGCTGGCACAAAAGGAAGGATATCTACGGAGGCCAAAAAATAGTTGAAAACAGGAGGAGTCCTGAGAAGTACACTAAACTTCAAACTGGTTTTTTCCCTGAGGGCTTTTTCTCAGCTCTAGGGCCCTTGGGCTCCCCTTCCTCCTTAATAACTGCATTAGGGATGGGAACAAGAGGCGAAATCTAGAGCCAAGACAGGCATTTTTTACAGGAAATCTCTTCAAAAAGCTGGAAACCCAAAGGCCATGTCATCAGTGTGATGGTGAATGACAATTAGTCCTATAGCTATTATAAAAGTAAAATCAGTAGTTTAAAATCTTCCCATAATGAGAACACCAGGCTCAGATTATTTAAAGTAGAGTTCAACTAAACACTTAAAGAAGAGATCATTTCAATTTTATATAAATTATTCTAGAGAAAGTAAAACAGGGAATATACCCCAACTTTTTCTATGGCACCAGTATAACCTCCATAACAAAATCAGATAAAGATAGTTAAAGAAAGGAAAATTGCAGAACAGAGTCACTCTGATTAGCACAGATGCAAAAGTCTTAAACAAAATATCATAAAATTAAATCCAACAAAGGATAAGAAAGATAATTCTTCAGAACCAAGCAGAGGTTATCCTACAAATGTAAGGTTGATTTTACATTAGAAAATCAATTAATGTAATTCACCATATGAACAGAAAATAATATATGATTATCTCAATCTATGTGAAAAAGCATCAGGCAAAATCCAAAGTCCAACTATTTCTTTAAAAAAAATCTTTGCAATCTAGAAATAAAAGGAAACTTCTGTAACATGATATAGGGAATCTGTAAAAAATCCTACATCAAACATCATTTTTGATGGAGGAATACTGAAAGTATTCCCTTTAAGTCATGAGGCAAGACAAGAACGCTGACTTTCATTACTTCTATTTATTTAGTATTACGATTGAAGTTCCAGTGACTTTATGAAGGCAAGAAAAAGAAACAAAAGATATAATAATTGGAAAGGAATAAAAATTATCATTTGGAGATTATATGATTTTCTACTTTGAAGAGCTTAAAGTATCTAAGGATCAATTATTAGAACTAATACGAATTTAGTAAAATTGACAGTAAAAGCATCAGTGTGCAGAAATCAACTGCATTTGTATTCACAATGAACAATTATAAGAAATGTTAGAACATATAATCAAAAAGAAAACATTTGACAGCACCCAAAAATATGAGGCAGCCAAGAATGAAAATAAAAGATTGCGAGTTCTTTATGGGGAACATTGTAAAAATGGAGAGATATGCCATGGATAGGAAGACTGAATTCATGTACAGATTCAACACAATTCCATTCAAATTCTCAGTAGAGTTTTCTATAGAATTTGGTATGGTGCTTCTAAAATTTATACTCTTTCTTCCAAAGAAAAAAACCATTACACTCCCAAAGAAAAAGAATCAAGGCTGGGGGTGAGGGTGAGGTGAGGGCTTATACTTCCAAGGCATATTATAAAAATATAGTAATTAACAGTGTATAGATAACAAGACCAACCTTATTGAAGTATAGTTTGCATGCAATAAAATGCACCTAGTTTAAGTGTACAGGTTAATGAATTTACACAAATGGACATGCTGGTATAATCACTACCTCTTCGCAATCAGTCATTTCTCCCAACCCTCAGTCCCTGACAAACACTGATCTGCTTTTTGTCACTATAGATTCACATGGAATCAGCACTTTGCAAAATCACTTAAAGTTGAACTTCTGTATACCCTCTGATCCAGTAATTTGATTTCTTGAAATGTGCTCAAGAGAAGCTCTTGCACATGTGCCCAGGACCAGGCCTGCAAGTGTCCACGGGTGTCACTGCCCGAGGTCCGCTTTTCAGGGCTCCTGCTGCTCAGCTATGCTGCCCTTTCCCTGACATTTTCCTCCTCTGTTTTCTTCTCTTTTCTTGTAATTTTTGGACTCATTTTTTTCCCTGTCTCTTTCCCTTGTTGTTGCTTCATTGCTTCTGAGCTTTTGTATCTCTGAGTTATTTTTTTCAGGTCATTAGTAAGCAGTGAACATTTCTTTGCATTGGCTATAACCTTACTACTAGAGTTTTCTCGGCTTTTTTTT
This sequence comes from Lepilemur ruficaudatus, assembly GCA_963574885.1. Lineage (NCBI taxonomy): Eukaryota > Metazoa > Chordata > Mammalia > Primates > Lepilemuridae > Lepilemur > Lepilemur ruficaudatus. The sequence goes on along the minus strand of CAUYRT010055190.1, from coordinate 12,455 downwards.
TTTTTGTCATTACCCACTCTTCAACAGCTGTTTTCTGGAAGAGATGTAGTTGAACAAAACAAAACAAAACAATCTCTGATTTCATGCCTTTCTGGATGCTGGAGGTGACAGAAGACTGACCTCAAGGCAAGTGGGAGTATTACAGTCACAACGCCACAGTTACCTTGCAGTCAGGCTTCCAGAAACCTGAGCCTCTTGGAATAGTTGTACCTGCAAGTGAGAAAGACCTCAAAGCATCAGGGACCTCGTAGTCATAATGCCATGCAATTTACACTATAGGAGAGGTGTGGAGTTTAAGTCAACTGTTAGTGATTTAGAATTGCGTGAAATACAGGGTTACCTCTTTCTCGGTATGGGCTGTTTTCTTTTTGTATATAAATATACAGTCGACCCTGAACAATATGGGTTTGAACTGCTCAGGTCCACTTACGTGCAGAGTCTTTTCGATAAAAGTTATACCGAATCTTCCTGCCCCTCCTGCCTCCCCTTCCACCTCCGCCTCTGCCACCCTGAGACAGCAAGACCAACCTCTCTTCCTTCTTCTCCTCCTCCTCAGCCTACTCAACCCGAAGACAATGACGATGAAGACCTTTATGATGATCCACTTCCACATAATAGACAGTAAATATATTTTCTCTTCCTTATGATTTTCTTGGTAATATTTTCTTTTCTCTAGCTTACATTACTGTAAGAATATCGTATATAATACATATACACAACACATGTTAATCCACTGTTTATGTTATCAGTAAGGCCGGTCAATAGTAGGCTATTAGTAATTCAGTTTTGGGGGAGTCAAAAGTTATACAGATTTTTGACTGCATGTTGGGGGTGGGATCAGTGCCCCTAACCCTTGCATTGTTCAAGGGTCAACTGTATTCACATTTTTCCCATCTTAAGAAAAATTATTTTTTGGATCTATGGTTCTCTGTTGGCTAATGCCATTCTCCGTTATGTGAGCAAATTTTTTGAAATGATTGCTTACATTCCTTGTTTGCTTCCTCACTTCTCTCTCACCTGCTCAATGCCCTGCAGTCTGTTTTCATTCCCAGCAATGCAGTAAATTGGCACACATTGAAGTTACTGGTGAGCTCCATGTTTTACATTAGGTGGCCAGTGTTCTGTACTTACATATCCTTGACCTCTCTTGTGCAGTTTGTCCCCACGAATCACTCCTTTCTGGAACTTTTGCCTTTTTGTGGCTTCTGTGAATCTGTTTCCTCTTGATTTCCCCTGTCTCTCTCCAGTCACTCATTTCTTCCAAGTCTCTTTCATAATGTTGATGTTTCGTTGAGTTCCCATACTTGATCCTCTTCTCTTTTCTCTCTGCATCTTCTCAGTGGCTGAGCTCATCCACTCTTATAGCTCCCAAATCTAATCTCTTCAGTTCAGGCCTCTCACCTGAATTCCAGACCCAAATCTCCACCATCTTCACTTAGCCACGCGACATGCTCAAACCTGAACACCAGCTCTGCGGCATGAGGAAGAGCAAAAAGAGGGTCTTCAGTGCCTTTCCACAAAAAATCTGACCTGATCAGTAGCTATAGCAGGCTTTCTTTTTTCTGGGTAGATGGATGTCAAGGTTCAGGTCCTTCAGAGCTGGCTGTGAATCATGGTTCTCTTAAAAGACACTTTAGCCAGGCTGGGCGCGGTGGCTCACTCCTGTAATCCTAGCACTCTGGGAGGCCGAGGTGGGCAGATCGTTTGAACTCAGGAGTTCGAGACCAGCCTGAGCAAGAGCGAGACCCCATCTCTACTAAAATTAGAAAGAAATTAGCCAGACAACTAAAAATATATAGAAAAAATTAGCCGGGCATGGTGGCGCATGCCTGTAAGTCCCACCTACTCGAGAGGCTGAGGCAGGAGGATCACTTGAGCCCAGGAGTTTGAGGTTGCTGTGAGCTAGGCTGACGCTATGGCACTCTAGCCCGGGCAACAGAGTGAGACTCTGTCTCAAAAAAAAAAAAAAAAAAAAAAGAGACTTTAGCCAAATCACTAAGCTCTCTGAGCCTCAGTTTCCTCATCCATAAAATGGGGATCATAATAGTAGTATCTTTCATACTGGGCTGTGGTTTAGATGACATGATTGAGGGATTAAATGCATGGAAACTCCTTAGTACTATTCTGGCACTTTGAAAGCATTCACTTAGTGGTAGTTGACATCATATATTGTTAACGATACTTTTATTGTTGCATTGAGTTTGAATCCGGGTTCTACTATTTATTGGCTGTGGTAAGCCTTACCTTTATCTTCCATAAAATGGGAATGAAAATGCCATCTATATAATGTATATTTTTTGTGGTGAGCATGAAATGTCTAGGAGTCTACACATTTTTTCATGTTGAAAGTCACCTCTTCTCATAGGTCTTCTCTAATCATCCCATCTATAGTAGCTACACCTGCCATCTCCTACCTAATTATGATCACATCACCATAATTTATTTTCTTTGTACTGGTCATCACTATCTGACATTGTATTTTGGTTTCATTATTTATTTTTTGTCTCCCCCTATTAGAATATAAGCTTCTTGAAATCATTTATGTCTTTGATAGCCTTATTTTGGACATGGTAAGGTTAGATGCCTATGAAACATACGAATAGTGATATCAAGTAGGCAGTTAAATATATTTAAGTAAAATGCTTAAGCTAGTTCCTGACACATAGTACACACCCAATACCTGTTAGCTATCATCATCATCCAAGTCATTAATTGAAGAAGTATTTAATCGTCTTTGTTCTTATGTCATCACATCAACCAATAAACCTGATTGAACTAAGTAGCTCTTTTAAACTTCTGGAGCCAACTTTAAAACAGATTAGAAAGTAACTGAGAGATTTAAAAGCCTTCCAGAATTTGCATTTTAGAAATGACTGCCTTCTTGAGGGGAGGACGGGCCATTCCATAGTTGGTTTTGGTGTCCCTCAAGAAAACTAACACAGATAAAATAAGGATGACATTTAGCAACTTTTCTTCCCAGACAAGAGCGATGTGTTCTGAGGCTGTACTTGTGTTATTCTTCAACAGTGTCAATTTGTAAAGGATGTTCTTTTCACAGATCTTATTATCACTTATAAAATTGCCGTCAGTTTCTTCCCTCTGCTTTCAATTAAATATTATCTGTCTTTTATGTTGGCGACACCTGTATTTATACAAAGCACCAGATAAAATATGAAATGTATGGATGTATCAGCATGTTTTTAATGCTTTAAAGAAGCCTAATAAATCCCAGTAAACTTGCCCTTTCTCATGACATTTAAACTTAATGCAGGAATAATGGCTCGGTGCGGTGGCTCATGCCTGTAATCCTAGCACTCTGGGAGGCCGAACCGAGGTGGGAGGATCAATTGAGGTCAGGAGTTCAAGACACCAGCCTACGAGTGAGACCCTGTCTCTATTAAAAATAGAAAAAAATTAGCCAGGCAACTAAAAACAGAAAAAATTAGCCGGGCACGGTGGCACACGGCTGTAGTCCCAGCTACTCGGGAGGCTGAGGCAGGAGGATCGCTTGAGCCCAGGAGTTTGAGGTTGCTGTGAGCTAGGCTGATGCCATGGCACTCTAGCCCTAGCAACATAGTGATACTCTGTAAAAAATAAAAAACTAAAAATTTAAAAAATTAAGCTTAATGCAGGAATAAGTATTAAGTTGTCTCTTTCCTTCATTATCTTTCTAGGATTTGTTCCCTAACCACATCTTTGAAAACAAGAAGAAAATAGTTGATCCACCCATGCTGATGCCTAATCACCCATGTTGGCTTCCTCTCCACAAAGCAGAGGCAGAAATGGATAGGTAGAACTCAGAGACTGGAGTCTTCATAGGCAAAAATTATGATGGAAGGCAATGAAATCTAATGACTTAGAAAGCAGATGAAGCTCCATATTTTAGTGCCAGATTCTAGTTTCTGACAAAGATTTTGCTCTGTGAACTTGGGCATGTTATTTAAATTTTCTGGACTTCAGTTTTCTAATCTACAATATGAAAAATAATCTTTACTTCTTGGGCTTAGAAGGCTAAATGATGTGATATTTGGGAATGGTAGGAATAGAAGCTCTATGAAAATCTTTTCTGTTTTTCTATCTACTCATCTCTAGGACTTTTTTCCTATGTCCCTTGACTTCTGTACCTGTCCCACAGGTCTTCCATCCATCTTATCCCCTGTCATCTGGGTAGATGGCCAGTACTACACCCTGGCCCTCATCAACTACACATTCCTCCCTACTCCACTCGGCCAATTACAACCACATGTTGAACATGTCTGAACTTTGAATTATTTTATCTCTGTGATCTCAAACTCAGAGTTATCCCTCTTTGTATCTAACCTCGGTCTTTTAACTCTCCTGCTCTAAATCATGCTGAACCTGCTTTTCCCTCACATAACAACTCTAGTTATACAACCCTTCCTAGTTTGCAGTGTCCTTCCTGGCTGTCCTTACCTTCCTGCCTCCCAGAGACCCCATGGCCAACCATGTCACTGTAATGATTGCCCCAATATCCTTGAACCCTATACGCTTGGACTCTGCCTCATGCCCAACAGGCTAGTCCTGACCTTGAGTCTGCTTTCTCAACATCCCTATGCTGCTAATTGTGGAAGAAAGGCATGAACACCCCCTAACTACCCTCTACCATTAATGCTCCGTCAGTGACTGTTCTATTCATCCTTGTTGGCATCCTATCATATTCACTGCAATGGATGTTCCAGACATTTTCTGTGTACAAACTCTCACTCCTACTTCCCTACACCTTCAGCAGATAATCTTGCCCTGTACCTCCTGAGAAGACGAAGGCTGTTCATCATGGAACACCAGATAGTCACTGATTTTCATATATTTTTATATCCTCTTTACCTACTCAGAAGTTCTCTGTGTCTTCAGTTTTCTCTCATTTTCCCCTCCTGTCTCAAAGAAGCGTTCCTCTTCTTTGTGAGTCTAGTTTCTCCACCTGAGTTTTTAATTTTCCTTTTCCTTCCCAAGGTGGGGCTACACTCCATCAATTTGTGCTCATTCTCTAATATCATCAGTCTTTCTCTCTTCATTACCTTCTACACATGAGATCTCTAAGGTGAAATAAAAGTCCCTCAGTCATTCAGAGCTACTATCTTATATCTTTGCTTCTTTTCATTGCCAACTTCTAAAAATATCAATCCTAATATCTTCCTTTATTTCCTTACAACACAGTCCCTCTTTCACTCTTTAATCGGACTTCTTCGCTTCATGTCACTCACCAACCCAGAGAGGCCTTTTTCGAGCGTGCTATTTAGTGGGATTCCTCCACTCTTCTCTACCCCTGTGTATTAGCCAGGGTTCTCCAGTGAAACAGAACTAATAACACACACACATGCACATACACGCGCACGTAAATAAGCAATTGGCTCCATGATCTGCTGTCTGTGAGTTGGAGATCCAGGGAAGTTGGTGCTGTAGTTCAGTCCGAGTCTGAGTCTGAAGGTCTGAGATCCAGAAGAGCTGATGGTATAAATCTCAGTCTGAATACAGGAAAAGACTAATGTCCCAGCTCGAGCAGTCAGGGAAACAAGTGACAAATTCTCCCTTTCTCTGCCCTTGGTCCTTGGTCATTATTGTCACCATCTTTGTTGTCATTATCGTCATTATGGTTGCCGCCTCCTCCTCCCCCTCCTCCCCTCCTCCTGTCTGTCTCTCTGTCTCTGATTCTGTCCTTCTCTCTCATATCATATCTTTGTTAGTGCTATGAGGTGCAAAATCTGTGATCCTGAGCATTTACTTCAAATTTCAGTTTTTACCTTCTAAAAGTTTAGTTCAACCCTAATATATCTAAATTGAAAATTACCATCACTCCTGCCAAATCCACGTCCTCACCTGGAATGCCTTGACTCTATTAATGGTACGGTATTAGTTTCCTAAGGCTACTGTCACAAATTACCACAAACTTAATGGCTTACAACAACATAAATTTTTTCTCTTACTGTCTGAGGCCAGACAACTGTTTTTGAAATCGGTTTCACTGGGCCAAAGTCAAGGTGTCAGGAGAGCCATGCTCTCTCCAGAGGCTCAGAGGCTGTAGTGGCGGAGGGAGGGATTCCTTTCCTTGCTCTTTCAGCTTCTAGAACTGAACTCCTTACATTTCCTAGCTCATACCCACTTGCTCCATTTTCCAAGCCAACGATGTAGCATCTTCAAATCTCTTTCTGCTTGCATTACATTGTGTTGTCCTCTGTAGTCAAATCTCTGGCTTGCTCTTATAAGGATGCTTGTGATTACATTTAGTGCCTAGCTTGATAATCCACAATAATCTCCCCATGTCAAGAGCTTTGACTTAATTATATCTGCAAAATCTCTTTGCTATGTAAGATAACATGTACAGGTGCCACGGATTAGGAACTGGATATCTTTGGGAGACATTAATTAGCCTACCACAGGCCCCATTTTTGTTTTAGTCACCTAGGCTTAAAACTTTTAAATAATATTATCCCTTCCTCTCCTGTGTGACTTAAGACAGTGGTCCCCAACTTTTCTGGCACCAGGGACCAGTTTCATGGAAGACAGTTTTTCCATAGACAGGGGGTGGCAGAGGTGGGGGGGTGGAGGTGGAGCTCAGACGGTGATGTGAGTGATGGGGAGCAGCTGTAAATACAGATGAAGCTTCATTGGCTCCCCTGCTGCTGTGCAGCCCCCAGGTTCCTAAGTTTCATGAAAGACAATTTTTCTATGGATGGGGGGTGCAGTGGAGCTCAGGTGGTGATGTGTGGCCCACTTCCTAGCAGGCCACTGACCAGTACCAGGCCATGGCCTGGGGGTTGGGGACCAACTGATAAGTAATCAGTTATCTGAGTCTTCTTTTCTCAGTGGCTCTTATACTCATCCCCTTCCAGTTTAGGCCCTTATTACCATATTTCAGTGACTGTTGATAATTAAGAATGTGTGACTGAGGAACAACATTTTAAATTTTATTTAGTTTTAATTAATTTAAATTAAAATAGCCTCCAGGAGAAGGGTCTAGAGAATGCTCCCTTTTGGTCCAGGGCATATGAGTGCAGGCCAACGGATGTTGTTAGTCAGATATGGGGGTGGGCTCAGTGGGGGAGTGCCTGGCCAGCCTTAGTCAGGAAGGTAAATGTGAGTGGGACGTGGGGGGGGGGTGGGAGCAGCAGGCTATGACATGTCACTGATAGCCAGGAGTTGGACTGAGGCCAGATGCAACAGACAAAATTTTCCCTAAAGAGATGAGTTGCATCAACAAAAGTTTGCAATCAAGTGCTACTTTTTGTGAGGAGTCTGAGGGCTGGGGGTTATGTTAGTTTTTTTCTTACCTTAAAGGGTTCTAGACTATTTGAAGAACAGGATAGAAGAGGTATGTACTTATCTCTTTTGTTTGTTCTGAGCATTAAGTGACATCATGCATGTAGAGTGTTCAGAACACTGTGCTTAGCACTTAATAAATGGTAGCTATTTCTATTAATAACTACCTTTACATTCTATGTTAGTTAAGGGCATGGGTTTTAGGATCAGTTGATCTGGGTTCTAGTCATACTATCTATTTGACCTTGATGAAGTCACTTTATTATTTTTTTTTTCTCAGACAGAGTCTCACTCTTTGCCCGGGCTAGAGTGCCATGGCATCAGCTTAGCTCACAAAAACCTCAAAGTCCTGGGCTCAAGCAATCCTTCTGCCTGAGACTCCCAAGTAGCTGGGACTACAGGCATGCGCCACCAGGCCCAGCTAATTTTTTCTATTTTTTGGTAGAGACAGGGTCTTGCTCTTGCTCAGGCTTGTCTCGAACTCCTGAGCTCAAATGATCTGCCCGCCTCAGCCTCCCGATGTGCTAGGATTACAGGCGTGAGCCACCACGCCTGGCCCGGAACCCACATTCTTAACTGCTATGCTTACTAACATTGATCAACCTAACAATTCTAGTTCCAGGAATTTAGTCTGAGGAAATAGTTGACAGACACACACTAAGTAATGTACATAGATCTTAATTGCAATAGATGTTCTGCACCAAAGTTAGGTGCCTGAACAAAATATTCAAAGGATAGACATAAAACCTAGTCCTCCTATCTTGGATCGCTCAGGCAAAGGCTAAAAGAGGGCTCAGGGGAAGTGGATGTGTGACAAGGGTGTCTTTGGCTAAGCTGTGCTGAGGCCCCATGGGGGGAGGCGGTGCGGAGCACGGTGATCCCTACCTCCAGCTCAGTAACCTCTTCCTTTGCCAGGTTCCATCCTCTGAGAGGCCAGAAGACAAAATTAGCAAGTAGAAACGGGGAAGAGAGGAATGAGAGAAGAAGGTAGCTGTGCGCGGTGGCGGTATCTTAGCCAATGAGGTTTATCCGAGGCGCGATTATTGCTAATTAAAAACTTTTCCCAATATCCCACCATGACGACTTGCAATATGGTCAGCTATGGCAATTTTCGACGGTCCCTGGACTGGAAAGAAGAGAAGGGAAAAGGAGGGGAGGGGAGGGAAGGGGAGGGGTAACCAACACCAATGTGCAAAGGATAGGTGCCCCCTACCACAGGCCACAGGTGGGAGGAAGGAAGGAGAAATCTTACCTGTGAAGGAAGACTGAAGTTTGATTCATAGCTTGGACAGTACACTCTTCATTTCTAAATCGTGCCAGCATTTTTAACTTAGAACTTAGGCCAATCTACTCCCCAAGAGTCGGCAGAAAAGTCAGGGGCAGCCAAGTTCTCAGCCAGTGACAGGGGAAGCCTCCGCCACCAAAGAAATTTTCAAGGGCTGGTGGGAGACACAGACAAGGAACTCACCAACAAGGCCTGTTCCACGGAAAGCTTCCACATAGAAAAAACTGCCTCCCAGAAAACTTGTCTCAATTTGCATTCCAATGAGCAGCGTTTGGGAGGCTTTTTTTCCCCTCACCAAGAAAGCTCATGATCTATAATTTGGTTTTCCAAATAGACTTTAATTGTGTGAAGAGAACAAACCGAGAGGCTGACACAGACTTATTGCTTGGCGAGTATATTTCTAATAGTAAATAAATAAATTGGCATTTTAATTTATCAGCCAGCCAGCGTCTTAGGAGATTAGTTAACAAGAATAAGCCCCCTAGAGCGAAGTCACTTCTCAAGCGGATGACAGCGCCGCTCCCCGCGCGTGCCCGGCTGAGGGCCGGGGCAGGTCTCCAGCGCCGGTGCGGGCCCTGGGGAGCCGGCCGGCTGCAGGCCTCTCTTTAGCGCCGCTTAAACTGCAGCAGGCAGAATAGCAGGCTCTGAGGAGCGAGGACAGGAAAGGGCCTCGGGGGACCAAGAAACGGCATGTTCGCAGATCCAGTGTCTAATTGCGAAGCAGCTAATCGTAGAGCATCTAATTGCGAGGGAGCATTGAACAAGGAGCGGAAATAACCCCGACTCCATTCGGCTCAGGATGCGCCCCGGGCCTCGGAGGAACGGCTCCTACCGACACGAGCAGCGGGGTTGCGGGGCGCGTGCACAGTACCGTGACAGGCAAACGCGACATCAGGAAAACACTTCACCTTCCTGTTTATCCCCAGAAGAACTAATAGCCGGAGTGAGGGGGAGAGCCGCATTCTTCTTCATTAGAAACGAGCTGCCGCTAATGCCGGGCTCTCCAAGCTTACAGACCAAATACCTGCTCGCACTGCAACTGCCACATATCATAAACCTCACCGACGAAGTGAATCCATCACGTTCTTGCTCCCTTAAGAATAGCTTTCCCCTGGAGTACATAACCCATTACTGCATATCTTGTAGAAATCAAATGCAGACTCTATCTTCCACCACAGAACAAATCGGTTTTGTAGAAAAATGCACAAATCATGACATTTTGTTTTTCTTTAGCTCTAAGGCTTTTATTTCATTACGGTTATTGTTTTGTTCTTTTTCTTTGTCTTCAGGCAGCAATTCCTAAGGCATCACGACAGTTGGATTAGAGCCAGAGCTAAAGAGGGGATGTCATTCCTCACCTTGGTCGCTAGCCACAGGGTCAAGAGTGGTGTCCCCCCCAACTCCCCACCACATTGAGAAGTGGACGGCCCCACAAATCCCTTTTATTTGTTTTGCACCCTTTTCTGACTCTTTGTCTGCCGCTGTTTCGTACAAGTTCTTGATTTGATCCCTCCTATCAGGAGAAACATCTCTGCAATGTCGCTAACACTGTCCATCACTAGGCTCATGGCTCTGTGGGTTCAGGGATTTATTACTCACCTCTGTACTCCCAGGCCTGGCGCTGAGCTCCGCACCTGGTAAGCTGTCAATGAGCATTTGGGGAAGGAATCTATATGTGAATGAAAAAATGAGCTGACTATATTTAAGGAGGACTAAGAAAAGAATACAGAGACTGGCCCTAATGCTGGATTTTAGGAAAATTATCATTTGTTGAATGGTCACTGTGTTATCAGTGATGGGCAAGACACTTAAAATCTCACTTCATTCCCACGCCCCTCATATCACACCCCAGGTTCAGCAGTTACCATGTGTATCTGGGCTCGCCTCTGTGAAGCCAAGCTGCTTCTAGAAATTGAGTTATTTTTGTAAGAAATTTAGAAGCACAAAATAAGGGTGACTTTAAGAAATAAGGATCTCATTAGTTTCTTGTCAAGCTCTTTTTTGTATTATGTCTTATCAGTGCCCAACCAGATCTTTCTATCATTATCTATCTATCTTCTATCTACCTATCTTTTCTTAAAGGTAAGTTGTATAGGCAAGGCAGGAGGAGTCAAAAGCCATGTTTTATCAGGGAAAATTTTATACACTTAAAAGATCATTTTAAATACTTGGAGCCCATTATAGGCAATTTAAATACACAGGCCAGGTGCAGCGGCTCAGTGTAATACTAGCACCCTGGGAGGCCAAGGCAGGAGGAACAATTGAGGTCAGGAGTTGGAGACCAGCCTGAGTAAGAGCGAGGCCCTGTCTCTACTAAAAGTAGAAAAATTAGCCGCAGGTGATGGCATGCCCCTGTAGCTCCAGCTACTCAGGAGGTTGAGGCAGGAGGATCACTTGAGCCTGGGAGTTTGAGGTTGCAGTGAGCTATGGTGATGTCACTGCACTCTAGCCAGGGTGACAGAGCAAGACTCTGTCTCCAAAAATAATTAATTAATTAATATAGAATAGTAAGATATGGTTAGAGTCAGGAAAGAAATGCAATACAACTGGGAAAATGACACTGTGTGCAATTTAATCTCTGCAGACACATAAGTAGCCCAAGTTTCTGCAGTGCTTTGGGGCACTGCCAGGAATGTCACACAAAACTCACATTATCTTAAGAATGGGCTTAAACCACGGTGATGCTATTAGGTTTTGATGTATCCCCACCACTGCATAACCTTAATTATCTCTTTCTCTTAAAGATAGAGTTTGGAGAGAAGGAATTATCTTAACTCTCTGGCTGGTTAAACTGAGGCTAAACAAGAGTTTGTAGAGCTTTACTTCAAGAAACAAATAACGTTTCCTACATGCAGAGGCCCCTGTAGGCACGGTGTAGCCCTTTCTCAGGCCAAGTGTCATCAGATGGACAGACATCTTGAGATCATTTCCAATTTTCCAACCTCTAGAAAGGCATATTTACTTTCAAGAAAAGTGGTTTTGTTCTCCTAACTTTCCTTACATTGCTGCATTCAAGATGCAACAATGCTCAGCGGCAGGGCTGACCAGTAGAGTGACAACTTCTTGTGGCGTGGCTGAGTGGTCGAGACCTGGCAATTGTAGCTGGAACCTCATTCAACAAAAACCATTATCTCTAACTTTTATGATTCTAGGCTAGCATTGCTGAGCCTTGCTCATTGCAGCTCAAGAAAGAGAACTCAACGAGCACAAGAAATTGTTTAAAATATTTGTTTTCAAGAGAATTGCTCAAAACCTGCCTACTATATGCAGTTTATGAGTAATTAGTCATTTTAATGATTTCAAAAACTCGTGGTCAAATGAATTTAAGATACTCCCCAAGGTAATTGTTTAAATACAAAGTAATATCAGGTTTTAAGTCCAGGTGCTTAGGAGAGCTTAGGGTCCACATACTAAGAACTCTAATCTGTCAGTTCAGGTGGAAATGGGGCAGAGGGGACTTTCCTCCTCAAAATATGTTATACTCCTTCTCTGTGTTATTACACAGACACCCAGAGATTCACTGGACCCTATTTAAAAATCTACCTCAATAGCCGCACAATTTTTATGCCTTTTCTTTTTCCTTTTTTAAATGATATATATATATATGTATGGTTTTTGTCTTTTTTTTTTTTTTTTTTTTTGAGACAGAGTCTCACTCTGTTGCCCGGGTTAAAGTGCTGTGGTGTCAGCCTAGCTCACAGCAACCTCAAACTCCTGGGCTCAAGCAATCCTGCCTCAGCCTCCCAAGCAGCTGGGACTACAGGCATGCACCGCCATGCCTGGCTAATTTTTTCTATATATTTTTAGTTGGCCAATTAATTTCTTTCTATTTTTAGTAGAGACGGGGTCTCGCTCTTGCTCAGGCTGGTTTCAAACTCCTGACCTTGAGCAATCC
>CAUYRT010055188.1:0-12611 GCA_963574885.1 Lepilemur ruficaudatus | reverse complement strand
ATATCTTTAGTTGGCCAATTAATTTCTTTCTATTTATAGTAGAGACGGGGTCTTGCTCTTGCTCAGGCTGGTTTCGAACTCCTGACCTTGAGCGATCCACCCGCCTTGGCCTCCCAGAGTGCTAGGATTACAGGCGTGAGCCACCGCGCCTGGCCTAAAACCTTTTTCAATTTAAGCTCCCCAGGGCAAGATATGAGATTTCTTATTACCTTATATTTTCCCTGACACTGTTTCGTGCCAGTTTAAAAAATAGTGTCATATTCATGAGAAACCATATTTTCTGTTATTATGTAAAATAATGAAGGAGATTTAAAATTTTAAATTTTTATAAGAAATATATATTGATATTTACAGTGTACTGGAATTAGAAGTCATCAGTTTTTTTATACTCTTCATTCATTTGGATGGGTGAAGTAGAGGTGAGGCCACTGATGGATTGGTGCTTCTTAATTTCAGTTAATTTCTATGAATCTGTCAGCACTTAGTTTTGTGTTCAGCAGCAAGTATGCTTAAGTGAACATATGGATTTGTGCAGTTACTTAAGATATTAAAACTTTCCTTTTCACTTTCACTCTGGGATCATTTCATTTTCTTCATTGTGTCACACAGCCTATGTGGTTGGTCTTGGTATTGAAATCTTTGCAAGTAAGCATTCAATTTGATGATTAAGAATTTTCTATAGTATATATCTTTTTACAAATAAAGGTCAAAACAAAGCAAAATCAGGGAGTACTGAAGCATCTGATGAAATTTCTGAGGCTGTAGGTTCTTTGTGGGATAACTTCTGCCCAATTTTTCTCTTCAACAATATAATTCAATGCTGGGGGTGGAGGAGTAAAAAAAGTAAATAAAATTCGACTTTAGGAAATAACTATTGAAGCTAAGTCAAAGGACTTTTTTGGCTCTTTATGTAGAGAGATTCCATTTTAACGTCTGGTTTTAAATTTTCAATGTACTGATCAAAGTCCTTATTTTGAATCCCAAGATTTGACACTAAATTTGTGTCGTCAATAGAAATAGAGCCCACGGTTCACTTCACACCAGTCTGTGCGTGGGTTACTTGCAGTTCACCATAAATGAATCTCACTTCCTGTTTACTGGTAGTTCCACGACAGAGGTAATTCAGTGGTTTAGCCAGAAGTCATAAAACTATGACTAGTACAGTTCACTTAAGGTGTGTTATGGTTTTGTTCATTTAACAAAGAGAGAAATTGAGGGTGTGGAGAGATTTCATATAAATAATGCAAAGAAGGAGCCATTCTTTTAGAGAAAAACCAGTATGTAATCTCATAGCTTTGTACTTGAATTGGTTGTTTCCAACTTCTTTAATTATTAATTTGATACTTAAAAAGTGACTTCTAAGACGTGTTAGATAAGATCATAATATGGATGGATTGGCAGTTGTAGTTTTGTGGGCGGATCAGTTGAGAATAAGTCCAGCTTGGAATATGTAGAAATCTACCTGCTACTTTTAATTACAGAAATCTTTAAAGATGCTTATGATTTCTTTAGTAAAAATGTGTGCAGAATTGAGATATTTGCAGAAGGTTGATAGTTTAGAGAGCATTTCTCTTTGTTTTTGATAATTTTTTTTAACTGTTAAGTAGCCTAATATTTAAAAACTTTTCTATAAGTTCCCAAACCCACTGGATTTACCAATATCCTCTATTCCTCTGTAAAATATATTTTAAAATGCCCATAGTGCACTACACACTGTTGAAATCCCCTGCCTCCATTCCTGCTGCCAACAGGCTAAGTTTTGTGGACTTACTAAGAATTGGTATTTTTAACCAAAACTGCTTATGCCAATTATACTTGTTATTGTGATTATATAATTTAATTAGATATTATGAAATCCAGTAAAGTATGAGATTGAAAAGAAAGAGTTGTTTCAGTGTAAACAAAATTGAGTGGTTTGGTTAGACTCCATAAAGATAAATTCTTAAAAAAATTTTGTGCTCGAATTACACATAGGCCAGAGAAGCATACAAAATTGAAAGAATCTTGCCCTTGGGTACCTTCGACTTCTCTTGCCACTTTGAACCAATTGAAACTGGAAATCGTAGCTAATGTACATGGGTTGGTTTTAGGCAAGAAAGACAATGGTGTAATCAGCAAATGCACCTTACAAGACAAGGCCTTGGCACTACATCAAAAGGCTGGAGAATAAACATAGATTTTATATTTTAAGTTAAAATAAAACCTTTATTGGACTTCCTGATTTTTTTTTCTGATTCCTACTTTAATGGAGTTTTTTTTATTACATGGTCAGCCAACAGTTATGATTTACAATAAAGGAACTCTTTATAATACATAGGTGTATAATGTTGCAATTTTATTAAGTAAATCATTTATTTGCTATCCCTACTTCCTTAAAAAAAAGAGTCAAAATGATCACATATTATGTTATGTAATCTTATCTTATTCATGAGATTATAAAAATCCTTGTACTGTTTTGTGTAGAGTCGTAACCATGTCATCAAAGACTGATTTCTCTGATATTATATGTTCCAATTCTAATATTTATCTTCAGGCATAAAAGTTGGTGGGAAGAAAATGCTTTTACTGATTCAGAATGTACTACAATGTTTTCTGACTATAGAAGAACAATGAATATTAGATATAGTCATGAGTCAGATCCTACAAATCAGGCAGTGTGTGTGTCTCCGTAAACTTCTGTTGTGACGGTTGCAAAGTCTTTGTATCTCCTGGATTGGCTTTGTTTTTATTCCAGTAGAATCAACCTTAATTTTGTTTTTGTTGTGCATCATGTTTGGAGTTAAGAATAAGTGTTAATGTGACAAAAAATATAACATTGATTTTTATAATTAACCAAGAATAGAAACAATGATATGTTGAACAGAAGAAGGTATATATGAACACTAAGTGTGAAAGAAAGATATGAGCACCTTCTAGATTCTGGGCACTATTACCTTGATGTTACCAGTAACTGAAATGATGTCATTTGTTTTACCTATTCCACACTCCCCACCCCCACCAAGAATAGAACTTTGCTTTGTTTGATGTGTTCAAGGGCTTGGAACATAGTAGTTGTTGAATAAATAATGAATGCATGAAAGTTATCTAAGTCCTCTTGACAACCCTGTGAAATAGGTTGTTATCAAAATTTTGAAGGCTCTTGGAGCAAATTATTTGACCCCTACGTGGTATAGCCATGCCATTGTTTTAAAGTTAGGCATTTGCTTCTTCTGCTGTATCTCATTGCAGTGTTGTTTGATGTTTTTGAATCTTTATGTATAAAATACTTTTTTCTAAGACTGTTGTATCTGTTGGGTGCATTAGTACACACCTGTGGTCCCAGCTACTCTGGAGACTGAGGCTGGAGAACTGCTTGAGCCCAGGAGGTTGAGGCTGCAGTGCTCAATGATGACATCTGTGAAATAGTCGCTGCGCTCCAGCCTGGACAACACAGCAAGACCCTGCCTCTTAAAAAAAAAACTAGTATATCTATTCAGTTTAAATGTTCTATTAAAGAACATATACTTTTGGGGATGCTTTCGTTTTGGTTGAGATATGTTTCAACAGGAGAAACTTTAATTCCACTGCATATTAAGCATTACTCTTGAGACCCTGTCTTTCACTTTAATAAACAGTTCATAATTATTTTTTATAACACTTTGGTAAGACAAACTACTTAATAGCTGTTTCACATGACTTTTACAAAACAATTTAGAGATACGCTATTGAGGTACAGTTTCCATTTCATTGGAAAGTGTCAATGACTCCATGGGATTTAAATGTTTAAATAGTATACTGTTATATTTCTCTGGAGGTGTTCAATGCAAGTCACTGGCAGGGAGAAACCAAAATGTAGCACTTTTTATAAACTTCCGAGTGCCCTTTCCTTGAGTTTTAAAAGCTCCTATCTGCATGTATTTCACTAGGAAAGAAAGAGGCTCGCTGTTCCTTGCTGGATTTCCTTTATGAGTGATGTTTTCAGTTTTGTTTTAGCAGAACCATTGTTCTCAGTGGTTTAATTGTCTCTCCAGAAGAGCAAGTTTTTTTGTTTTTTTTTTTTTGTTTTTTTTTGTTTTGGTAGCAAAGTTTTATTGTAAAATAAGAAACTGATGAAAAAAATGGGATTTAAAAAGGGAAGAGAAGGAGTGAGGGTGACAAATGCAGATGTACCTTGCAGAGTGTCAAAGAAACTGACCCTGAGCATTTGAGGGAAGAAGTAAAACAGGTCTGGTGGATCCAGATCCTATGCAAGAGATGGAGTCCTCCAGTTTATGGGATGGGGCGAGACTTCCTTTTTGGTGCCAAGGTTCACCAAGAGGATGGACGGGATATGGCTGAGTTTAAAGTCTCAGTAGAGACTTGGAAACTCCCAACCCCCCCCCCACCAATAGGGACAGGGAGCAAGCGCCAGGAGGGGGCCACGTTCCAGACTCCATGCAATGAAAGGTGGTTTTGAGATCAGACCTGCATGATTTCATTAACCCTCACAACAGACTCCGAGGTAGGTGCGATTATTGGCATTTCACAGATGTGGCCACTGAGGTATGTGGGGGGGATTAATCCACTGGAAGAGGCTCCCTGGTTAGTACAGTGGAGAACCGGGCTTCCAACCCAGGGTGCTGCTGATTGTAAAATCCAGCCCTTCCATGGAAGAACGTTTTCTTACCTCTCTCCAACATTCCTCACAGTACAAACCTTAAAAGCTAAGCTAGTATGTCCTGGCTCCTACCACTCCACCCCCAAAATACCAGTGCAGTTCTACTTCTTCGGTGGAGGCCAGGCCCAGGCTGACAGAAGAATTCCTGGGTGTTTCTGAGGCACACCTAGAGCAAGCAGGGCTTTCAAACACCTGAGTCCCCATTGCCAGGGAAGTGGGGTACAGCTAGAAGGCTGTCAACCGGGGACAAGCAGCAGAGGGCGTCGGTCCGAGTCAGGCCCCTCTCTCCTGAACGTTAGATTTTTGTGGCGGGAGGTAGGTTGTGCCTTCTGGGACTTCGGGTGGCTGGAGCGAGCCCTGCCCCCGGCTCCTTCCCAGGCTGGGCGTCCTGAGTTGCAGGCCTCAGGCAGCGTGCGGAACATATCAGGACTGAAGGGTGGAATGTTCTCCACCCCGCGGTCTCTTGCGTGGCTGGGGAGAGGAGCGGGCGCCGGTGGGCAGTGCCTGCTCAGTGCTCCCAGGGGGCAGGGACCCCCTTTCCTGCAGAAATTTCTTCCTCCGTGTGCTGGTCTCTCCCGGGACAGGGACAGACACACACCTCAAAGCTGCTCCATCCCAGCAGGTTACCCCGGAGCGGCCCAGTGTGAGACGGTGCGGATGGGCCGCGGGTTCGCGCTGCCCCTGCGGGGACTGTTACTCGGGTCACTGTCGTGGGCGTGGGCGGTGGCACAGTCGGAGCCCACCTCGGGCGGCTCATGGGGCAGCGCCACCCTACGTCGGAAAGCGTTTCTGTCACCCCAATACTCCACCCGGATGAGGTGCCGAGGAGGGGACGGACCATGACTGTCCCAGCAGCACCCGTGGGGGCGGGGACGGTGCCTGGCGACTTCGTGCTGTGCTGTGACCGCTCGTAGGTGGCCCTGGCGGGGGTGTGGAGTCCCCCGACGGCTGCGCGTGACGGGTCTTTGCCAGCTGGCGAAATGTCTTGCTGAGGGCGAGGGAGGACGCGCAGGTGGTGGGCTCGGCTGGCCCAGAATGCGGGAAGCCCCGACGGACACGTCGCTGCCACGGCAGGTCTGCTGGGAAGGGGCAGAGGGCGACAGGGCCAGACTGGGAAGGGGCCGCTGGTGTAGGGGCAGCGGACATGCTGAGAGCTTCACCGAACCAGCCTGCAGTGTCTTCTGGGGACAGCATCCGATCGTCCCCCGGTGGGGACAGCGAGGAGGACAGAACCCTGTTTTCAGGAAGTAGCTTCCGTAAGTCTGGAAGTGTCTCCTGACTCGGGGAGGGCTCGAAGCTGAGACCTGACCAGGGAGGCAGCCTGGCCGCCGATGCCCAGCTCCGGTTCTCTGGGCCCCTTCATCGCAAAGCTTCTGGAAGAACCAGCCTCACCTCCCGCCTGCCCATTCTCTTGGGAGCTCCTCACCCCTGGCGAGTGTTTGTTTGATGCTCCTAGTATTGGGTGGAGGAACAGCATGGCAGGCCACTTTCTTATTTAGACAGGGATCAGAGGGGTAGAGGGTGATTTAGCTCTTCACTGAAGACCAGACCATTGATGGGGAGTTTAAGGAAGGTCCTGGGAGAAAATTGAGATATTTCCTTCTGATACTTACAACGCCTGTGGTGCTGACAAGCTGAAGGAGACGGAGAATCATTCGGAATCCTGATGTGATAAACAGGCTGCTGTGCAGGGCAATGTCCTGGAAAAACCTGAGTTCCAAATGATAGTCTGCGGTGGAACCTCTAGCCTGGCCCCAACGTTGCCTTGTCCTCGCTGTGTGAGTGTGTGACCAAGTTCGGGGTCTGGAAGCACTGGGCTTTCACAGCGTCGTGATACAAAGTAGGTTCCCTTAGTTAAGAGGGGCTTTGGAGCACTTCTCAGGCTGTAGTCATTGGAGGATGTAGGAGAAGCCTTACTGGAGTGTTGTATTCCTGCCATCTCTGGGTCTTGTGAGAATTCTTGGGATAAAGGAGGGATGTTGGGAAGACCTATAGGCATGACAGGAGACAGACAGGCAGTGAAATACTGAGTGGAGTGGGCCTTTGATCCAAATTAAGCTGAGCTCCATCAGGGACTGGGTTTGTGTCCTTGAACAGGCTACTTAATCCCTCTGGGCCAGTTCAGCTCCCCAGTCAATTTGAATAATACGTTCTTTCTAGCATTGTTTTCAAAGATTACAAAAAACTGTCAACATTCAATAAATGGTGGCTGTTATTACAAAAACTTCTGGATTTTTTGATTTAGAGGTAGTTGAATCAATTTAATTCAAAATTTAACCTTGAAGCATTCCATCCTAGAAAATATTCTAGGAATTGGAATCTAGGACTTTCATTGTGCATAATTCCTAAAAATTTTAGTACTCAGCTTATAGTGACAGGACAGCCCCTGAGAACTTGAGTTGCAGCGACTGTCCGTCCAGTGTGTGCTTTTCCACAGGGCTACTGCCAAGTGATCGCGTGATTCACGCAGAAAAGGTATTTTGGAAGTTAGTGTAACAGGATCACTTTAAGTAGTTTCTCTTCGCTATTTTTACAGTTAGCCTAATCATTTCTTAAGAAGGATCTTTTTAGATTGTCTCCGCAATTTACATGGATGTATATATATTAAAAGTTGGGGCAGTTAAATGTAGTTAGGGTTGGCTTTGACTCTGAGATAAAGTAATTAAAACAAAACGAGACAGGAAAAATATATAACTGAATAAATACCAGGTAACACACTAAAATATTAAAATAAAGGTATAAAAAGAGAAGTAAGACAATAAAAATGTCAGAAGATACTAAGGAAAATAATGAAGATGTGGTTAAAAAACAGTAAAATAGGTTAAGATGAATAAAGCTAAGTTTAAAATGTAACTAAAGGAATGTCCTAGGAAGGTTCAGCAAAAATAAGGTGCTATAAAGGAAGTTGTGGGAGCAATTTACAGTCTGACGGTTAACTCCACCCAGGTATAAGTAGTGGCCTTTGGGTTGAGGGCTATAACCAGGCAGTTGCAGCTTCCAGTTCTGGTGACTTCCTGAAACTGGAATTCTGCAAGGGGAGTAGAAGCCTTTTATGTGGCTATCCTTGGGGTTAATAGTTTTCCTCACCCCCTAACCTCAGTTAATTGTTCTCTGTCCTCCGTTAGAACTCTAATTCATTGTCTGCTAGCTTCTGTTATTCCATGAAATATGAAAGTATTGTTTCCTTTACCAGACTGTAGTGTAGGTAGCCGCAGAGCTTAGACCACTGGCAAGCCCTCACAAAGCAGATAGTAAATGTTTGCTGAACACATGTTAGAGTCCTCTGTCCTGTGGTTCTTGTCCTTTAAGTGCCAAAGCAGGTTTTTCCTTGTTAGCAAGGGCTGCCGTCAGTTACCATATATAACCCACTGATTTTTCTTTCACAACCGTCTAGCACATTGCTAGATGTGGTTCCCAAGGCAAAACCAGCCTTAGTTTCAAAGTGGAAAACAAAACAAAACCAAACCCCAAGCCCCACCTCCAATTGAGCAAACAATGATCTAGGTGGAACAAGGGTCAATAAACGTTTTCTGTAAAGGGCCACCGAGTAAATATTTGAGACTGTGCAGGTGGCAGGTCTTTGTCACAGGTACTCGGATCTGGCTCTGTAGAGCGAAGGCGGCCATAAACGATACAGGAATGAATGGGTGCGGCTGTTTTCCAGGACACCTTTGTTTACACAAATTGACCGTGGGCCAGTTTTCCAACCCTTAAGCTAGAAAAAAATATTGCTAACATCAGAGAGCTACATACAGGCAACTTAACCTGGGAAATAGAGAATGGAAAGTTTGAATAAGGGGTCCAATATTATACTTGGTTGTTTTTACTATTAACCCTTGGAATAGTGTTTTATCTGTTGTGGGTGCTTAATAAGTATTTATTTGATTTGAGATCCAACTATATCACTTATCCTCTCTGGGCATTGATTGTCTCATAAAATTAAAGAGATTATGGCTAGTGATTGTTAAAGTTTCTCCAGTTTAAAAAAAATATGTGATTCCGTGACTGTTTTTGGAAGTGTAGATGGTTTATTCTTTAAAGATGACAATTGTCGGCTTGGCCACATTTCCTGAGTGCTCCCAGTATCTTGATGGGGAGTTCTAAAGTGGCTGCATGTATCCATCATTGTGTTTTATGGGCCTTTCCACAATGGAACTCATTGTCCTCTAGGCTATACCCATTCCTCCCACCCATCTCTCCCACCCCATCCTGCCACGTATGTGGACAGAATATGCACTTTGCCTTATTTTAATCATAATATTTATTAAGCCTAGTCATTTTTTTTGTTTTAAAACAATTAGCTATAAAGCTTACCTAGGCAAGCGTGGGTGATTCTTTGTAGAAATGGGGCGATCAGGATGAGGATCGATCAATCTTTTGAATTATATTTGTCTAAATTCTGTGTCTAGCAAAGCAAACATTCCATTGCTGACTTATTTAAACTGTTAAACAGTCATCCAAAATAATTTTAAATATTACAGGTGTAAATTATAGTAACCTTACCTGAATTCTTTTGTTCTTTTATTTGACTTTTGATGTGTTTTTCTATTTCTAAAGTGACTCAAGCTTGGGTAGGCCGTCTGATGATTTCTTACGCTATTCTCAAGAGGAAGTAACCTAATATATATTCCTAGTCTACTTGATGAAGGAACTTATTAATAAAAAATCTCTGAAAAGCTCTTTGTAAGGAATACAGAAAATTTCTCTCTATTATTTCTTAGGCATCTGAATTTTCCCATTCTCTGTCTTTAAGTATAGATGTATGCTACAAATGACATAAGCGAGATAATGAAGTTTTAATATTAGTATATTTTAAAGTAGCTCTTCCTAAACTTTAATGGGTTTAAGAATCATCTAGGGAATCTTATTAAAAAGGGATTCTGATTTTCTAGATTTAGAATGGGGCTTTAAAGACAGTTAAGATTATAAAGTTAGGTTCTTCCAAATTACTTTTAATACAGTGCATTCTGATTAAGGTTAACCATGCGTAAACATCGTTCTGTGTTTTGTGCTTGCCTATTTGATTGTACAGCCATTTTTTCATTTTTTGTTCCAGACCCTACTGGTACTCTACTTCCTACTTGTAATTTTTGTCCTTACATTTGGTTACCTCTGCAGTTTATTGGCTTTTCTTTTCCTGGTTTAGATGGTTCCTCTTTTACTTTATTAAAGCCTTGCTGACTCACCCCTCTGTTTGAAAGCTAGAATGATACCAAAGGTGGCTTTCATTGATTGAAAATTCTGAGCAATTATAGGGAACATACAGAAAGGCAAGTGCTGGCAGGAAATGGGGAGCCTTTGCTTTGTGATCAGGGCTTTGTGGTTAAGGTGACCACAGGGGGTTTCTGTACACCCTGGGTAGTTGTGGTCTGCATCTCTGTTCTGGCAGTGTTAATAACAGCGCCCCGTGTCATGCTCAGACAGTCCTGCTTTGGGCAATGAATTCTACAGTCTGTTCACCCTGTCATGGTTCATAGGATTTTACTTGTTCTGCACCAGTAGGACTGACCAGCTGCGAGGGCGGATACCCTTTTCCTTGGCGAGACATCAGTGTAACATGTAGTGACAGTGAAAGTATGTTGGTAATTGTAGTTTCCTTTAAGGCAATAAATATGCATTGTGTATGTTATGAAAATACAAATGCAGTAAAACTAGGACCTTCTTGCATAGAAATTTTAAAGTCTGGATTTTTCTTAACAATATCTTCAAAAATTGTTTCGGGCACTTAAAAATATCTGTCTTAGAGTTCTTAGGATCTCAAGAATGGATTTTAAATATACTCAGAAAAAGCAGATTTTTTTCATTCAAGAAGTAATAATGTCTTAGCACTCTGCCAAATGGTAGCAAATTGGTATGGTTTGTGAGGGCAAAGAAGAAAGTATGATTACAGGGTCTGGACTGTTTCATTCTAAGCTGAGGAAGCAATTTTTTTTAATGTGTGAAATATATGAAAAGAACTAAAACCGAAGGCTAGGAATAAATTGGGCTATTAATAAATACCTGTGTCAGAAATGTAACAGTAATTGTACCTTACGGCATACACAACTAATATAATTGCTGCTTAAAGGTAACTACTTCCAGAATGATAGAGCTTAGTTAAAATGCTTATTTACTGGTTTTTATGTTGCTAACATATGAGTATATTGATACGTTGGTCCAACCTGTGACATTTGTATAAAACTTACCTTTAATAGAAACCCACTTATAGGTATGATCAGAAACTTGATTTATACTCCTAATATAAGCAGTTAAATTGGACGTGACCCAAAACCTTTCTATTCAGAATTCTAGCCCAACTGTTATGGAAGAGATTCTCTTTGTGACTCAGTAGTTTATTTTGTTTGCCTTTCATAGTGCTGTATTTGAATTATTGTCGCTTTTTTGTGTGTTCTTATTTTTCTTCAGTTCAGCTGAATCCATTCATCTGTGGCTATTGTTGGCTAGCAAGTACTTGAATATAGTGAATTCACTTTTCCCCCTCGTACATGGAGAATGACGCCTGGAGAATTCTGTGGGATTGGTCGTCTGCCGGCTTCTCTTCTGTCTCTGTGTCCTCTCGTGTCTAGTGCTGGCATCCCTTTCTATTTTAGATTTATGTTGTCACAGTCTTCTTGACGTGACCTATAGCTGGGTTCAGCATCACCCTCAGCATGGGGGTCGCTTTTGAATATTTCAGCTTTACTTCCTTTTTTCTATCCTGTTAGTCACGAAATACACAGGGAAACATCTAGCAGGGAAAATTGGAATCTGTTTCCTTGTTCTCACCCTTATTGCCTGATTATCCTGATTGTCCTGATTATCACCATTTGTCATTGTTCCTCACCTCAGCGGTTTAAATAGCCCGTTGACGTCCACGGGTTCTCCTGAAGTCTATTCTCCACCCAAGCCACCAAGTTGTGCCTGTCTGACCTTGTCCCGCTCAGAGCCGTTCCCTGGCGTCCCTTTACCTCCTTCCTTGTCTCTTGGAGCCTGCGGGTATCTCAGAGGTTCTCTGAGAATCTCCATTCGCAAGTGGAAGAGCCAGGCGGGTGGGACGCTGGCACTCTGATCCCAGGCAGCCAGTGTCGCTTTGCGTTTGTCTTTGCTTCTCGTGGGGTTCAGCATAAAGGTTCAGTCTTCAGAAGACGACGCTCCCACTGAACAGATTTCAGACTCAGTCTTGTTCCCTCCGTCGGCCCTTCCCTGACCATCCTGCCTTACCAAGGCCCCCTCTGGTGTTCTCTGTCGGTCCACGCCCATAACTGCCTCCACGGCACTCAGTCACAACCTGTAACTTTGTATGTGCATGTTTGTGTATGGGAACACACACACACACACACACACACACACACACACTTTTTATCTCCACCATCAGATCCTAACCTTTTGAAGAGCACAAGGATATGTTTTATTCGCTGAATTGTCCTTTGCAGTGTTTAGATCATTTATATTTAAGGTAATTATCAACATGGTTGGATTTCAGCCTGTCGTGCTGTTTGTTTCTCACTTGTCCCATCTGTCGTGTGTTCTTCCCCCTTCTCTTTCCTTGCCTTCTTCGGGATTAATGGGATATTTTTTAGTGTTCTGATTTATTCTGCTATTGGTTTATTATCTCTCTCTCTTTTTAAAGAGTAGTGGCTTTGGGGTTTATAAAATTAGCTTCAAATGATCACACCTACTTTCAAATAATAGGATGACATTTTTACATATGATGTAAAGTGTAAGAACCTGAAACCTTATACTTCTGCTTCCCCCCTCTATTCTTTGTACTATTGTAGTCAAATGTTTTATTTCTACATATATCATAATCTCAGCACTATATTGTTAAATCACTTTTGTGTCAATTAACTTTTTTTTTTTTTTTTTGAGACAGAGTCTCACTCTGTTGCCTGGGCTAGAGTGCAGTGGCATCAGCCTAGCTCATAGCAACCTCCAACTCCTGGGCTCAAGCGATCCTCTCACCTCAGTCTCCCAAGTAGCTGGGACTACAGGCATG